>VMKM01000872.1:0-219438 GCA_008360985.2 Macquaria ambigua
CTCTTCTCTTCTATTCTCTTCTCTCTCTCTCTCTCTCTCTCTCTCTCTCTCTCTCTCTCTCTCTCTCTCTCTCTCTCTCTCCCCATAGACACACACCCAGATACACATACACACTACTTTCCCTACTTTGCTTGAGCAGTTCTGTGACAGACAGGGGTAAAGACCCTCCGCTCAGTCAGACTCTCAGTGAGCTGACAGTCAGGCAACTCAGGCCCCAATAAACATCATCACTGTGGTTGTCTCTACACACTACACTCAAGTGGTGTTCAGGGTCTGGTTGTCATGTAGACGAGCATTTTTATAGGATTTTGAGGTACTTCGTCAAGTCTGGAAACTTACCTTCTTCATTGGCCTGATTTGAATTATACGTTTTGTAAGAACACAGAGGTCCAGGATTTGGGTAATGAAGGTACATAAGTTTCAGGCAGCCTATGCATGAGGGGTCCATATAGGGTTGGTTCTGGTGGCTGGTTCAATTTTGGATCCAGTTCAAAGTTGGTAATAAGATACCTGCATTTGTTAAACCCAGAGTCTGACTGATATCTTATTGAATCTCTCTCTCTTCTCCCTTTTTTTCTGAAGTTGTTTGGCTAAATAGCAAATATGTTATCAGTCTGGCCAAAGTTTCACTTCTATGAATATCAATCTTGGAGTTTTAATTCCGAAATATTAGGTTATTTGTATACTTTGTTCTTGTTAAAAGCTAAGTTGGATTTCAGTTTGTGAAGCGGATTTGATACTGGATTCAACAGAGTACTACAAACCCCAGTCCTAGTATCCTATAGTGCTTTGATTTACTGTACCAAGTGTCACATTTTGTCAATGGGCCCAGAATTCCCAGCAGCTGATGTGTGTGTGGATGATTGCAACCACACATAGCTGGAAACACAAGTCACTGTTACATGTTGGCATACTGTATATACTGAATGAATCTCACTGTTAGTTTAAAGTGACTTGACAAAGCATTGGATCAGGCTGCAGTTGCCCACATCATTCCCATTTATAGATTATTTCCTTTGGCTAATTTTGAGTCCTGTGTGCCGATTGCTAGCCAGTCCTTCATACAGTTTGAGCTACTGTAGATCATAGATGATTCAGAGGCCATTTGTTCAATTTTGAATACCACAAAGCATTTTCCCCGCAACGCCAACTCCTCTTAATATTTTCCTCTGCAGATACATGAATGGCTTTGTAAGATAGCAAACATGATATCTCAACTAAGAAGGACCCTACTGGGAGTTGACTGTGTGTCACTGCCGCTATTAGAGCCCAGTCTGGCTGCTTGAGCTGCCACTGGATCATCAGCATGAAATACTGTCATTACACAAACATTTTTTGTAACCCAGTCCTCACGCTACTGTAGTTCTCAGATGACAAGAGTGACCTAAAAGATAAACTGGGTATGGACCCTTTGCATCTCCTCACAGGCACATGATAGAAAGATTAAAATATTGGGTGTGCTTGTGGATTTTGTGTTGTGAAAGTTAAAGAAAATGTAAGGTTTCTTGGGTCAAATACCTCCACATATGCCCTGTCTTTGCCCCATGATTTCATCATCTTAGTAAATGTTGCACAGATAACAAAAGTTAAATGAAAATTGACTCATGACTTATGCTGATGTTTTTTCAACGCATGGATGAAGTAAATTCAAAGGATTTATATGGCTGACTGGGTCCAAATCACGGAGCCATGGATGCGTAATCTGGCATTAAATTAAGTCAAGCGTTACTAGTGTTGCGTTCTGACTCTATCTTGGTTTGAGATAAAGTTGCAACAGATGCAACTACTGTAGCCGGCTGCATAGATTACTTGGGTTCATATCAGATCGACGACTAATAGTCAGTATGCAGGCGGATCAGAGTTGGACCTGGTGAACTTGCTGCTTAGCTCATTTCTTGATCCCGTGTTCATTGAAGAAATCATTTTTTTGATTTTCTTTAAATGATATCGGCGCTGTCCTCCACCTGTGGGTGTTGTCGTGTTGAAGTGGCTGCTGAACCGTCTCCGTGTATACACACTTCGCCGTGGTGACTGCATCACAGAGATTGAGTGTGAACACTCTGTCTGGCTGAGGCCCCCTCTTTTTTCACTGTCTGAACCTCAGTCATTCCCGCAGTGTGAACGATGGCCGTGTGGTTTTGGTGCGAACGATGAGATGTCTGTGTGTGAACCCCCCTCCCCCACTTCACCCAGCCCTCCGCCTACGCTTCACCACATGATGGCCTGGGTGGGCCTCCCCCTGTGAGTGACCCAGTTGTGAGGCGCGGTGCTTGCAAGGCCTCTTAGCCCCGTGTCTGAGCCCAGATTAATGACTGCCGATGATGATCCTGTGGTCTTTCCTCCCTCCCACACTCCCTCCCTTCCTGCTTCTCTTCACCACCCCTTCAACATACTCTTCTTTTTTTCTTTATCTACTTTTGTTACTTAAATCATGTTGCTGTAAATCATTAAGTGGACAAATAATGGCTGCACTATAAAGGCCATTTCCCATTTCCCCTCAAGCTCCCTGACTTATGTAACCCCCCAATACCTGTACAGAAGATCCTTGCCCTAACTCTCGTGAACCTTCACCCCCTGTCACCTGGAACAATCAAACAACATGAGGGAACTTCTCTTCTGCCCCCTAGTTGTCCAGTAGACTTATCACAAAACCCACGTGGTTGAATAAAGCGGTTTGAGGTTAGTTTGATGTTAATCTTCATCTACTCCCCGCCCCTTGCCACAATCCATGTTTTTCTAGCGTAGAGACCTTTACACGGTCATAACCTGAATTACATTAAACCCCTATTAGTTGAGGATTTTACCCTAGAAATCTCCTTTCTTCCTGAGAATACAATTATCCAGCAGCACCAGTCATTGTGTAGTACTCTGTTCCCATCTAGAGCAGCAGGATTCACTCGACATTGTTCCCCGTGAAAGAACAACTCAAAGCCTATTGTTAAATGAAGCCATCTCCGTCATGTTTTCCCCTGAATTAACCGTGATCATTTTAAATCCCCTGTTTCCTTCACACTCCCCTGGCCATATCAAGCTTTGTTTAAGTCATTTAGATTACCTTCTCCTGTCCCCCCTCAACACCCCTTATCTCTCTACCCATTTCATAAATCATCAGGGCCTTCATTTTTCCCCTCAATCCTCCCCCTTGCCCCTTTACCACCCCCTACCCACTGCAATCTCTCTCCCTCTCTCTCTTTCCCTCTCTTTCTCTCTCTCTCTCGCTGACTGGATCCCAGCCCCCATCTCTCTCCCTCTCTTCACTCCCTCTCCTCAGCCCAGCTGCCTGTGGAGTTGGATGTGGTCCAGGAACAGGCAGATGGCTCTGTAATTAGAAGTGCATCTCTCCATTCCCTTTCCACTTCTCCCTGTTAAATCAAATTACAGAAAAAATCCCTTCTCTGGATTAGCATTCTTTGCAGCATAGCCTCCATTCTCTTTCTCTCTTCCTCTATCTGCCATGTACTACAGAGGAGAAGAGGAAAAGACTGAGTGGTGGCTCATGGTGTCGGGAAACTGAGGGCTTCTCATGTCCGTCTTCAGTCTGTGGCTGTGGAGCGCAGAGATGTGTGTCACTTAAGGCCCAGCATCCATTTTTTGTTAGCGATATGTAGAAAGGCTGTGTGGTTGGACTCTTTAAGGTGCTGATATGAAAAGTCCATTTTCATGTTTTCTGTAATCCAATCCTCTGTTGATGCTACATAGAATGTGATGGTGCTAGTTTGAGGGTATTGCTAGTGGAGTGTGTGTGTGTGTGTGTGTGTGTGTTGGCTCACTTGAATGCATGGTATGTGTGCGAGTGGATACTGAGTGTGTTATAGGGAGGGGCTGCAGGCCAGGCAGTGCGATGTCACTGGGGTCCTGGGAGCTAGAGGAAGTGCTCACTGTGCACTGGGATTCAAGCCGTCGCTGTGCCCAGCATGGCATGGCCGCTGTGTTCTCCTCCACGGGCGAGGAGCCGGCCTGCCTCCACCGCCGGCAGACTCCCTCTTGCCATCTTGTGGCCACTTGAAGCTAGTGTAATTAAATTGTTTTCAAAAGCAAGGATAGAGTGGATTGATACCGGTATTACTTCATCGCTCAAGGCTACATAGGAAAACACTATCTTTAAAAAAAAAAAAAAAAAAAAAAAAATCCAGAATCATAAATATTAATGTTCAAGTATATAGTAGCTATTTAAGAAATCACAGTCTAACCTGCTCACTGTCTTTGTTTGTTCAGGTGTATGCTTCCACATCTGGTGATGAGTATGCCAGAGACAATGGAGGGTATCCTGGTGCTAAGCCTGGAGCTGTCTACCCTGGCTCTTTCTATATGCAAGGTAACCTTTCACATAATATCACTTGGCATTAATTTGATCTGTAATCCTATTTGTGAAGGTATTTTCATATTTTCGTCTCTCCGCTTTTCTCAGAAGATCCCTGGTCGTCTTCTGGCTACTCTGCCATGCTGGGTAACTCTCCTCACATCGGACAGCCAGGCTCCTTCTCTGCAATTAACCCACAGGACAGGATGGTGAGTAAAAGGCCTCAATCCCGTTCTAGCCTTTCTGCTAATATTTTTTTATAACGGTTCATGTCTTCTAATGTTGCTTGTAAGGAAATTATGTGGTGAACTTGAAGGAATAACTTTATATTGAGAGCAATAAAACCACATGTCGTCTGAGATGCATCAATTAAATGATCTGTTAACATTTGTGCCTTATGAAGCTACTTGTATCCCTTCTCCAGAAGCGTCAACCCCTGCCTCTGTCCCCACAGAACTATCCTCTGCACGGCAGCGAAGTCAACGGCTTCCACTCGGCCCCCACCACCTACAACCACACACCCGCCATCAACGGAGAAGGCATCATGGGTAAGGAACAATTAAAATGAACTTGTCACACAAGTATCTTGGTAGTGTCTGTCAGATTCAACTCCCATGGTCATTTGATTTGTTTTTTTTTCTCCCAAAAACAAATTAACGGGTCATCTGACTCACATTATTTATTTTGTCTCTGCAGCCAACCGAGGCACCACAGCTGGCAGTTCAGGAGATGAAATTGGGAAGGCTCTTGCCTCAGTGAGTTCTTTTCTGTTTTTGTTGTTGGTTTTTTGAATTAGTGCTGGGCATTAAAACGATTACAGTCATTTTCCCAAGAACTTTATTTCCTCTGGCAAAGTGAAAATCTGCGATATTGGACGATTCGTGTGAAGAAAGAACAGAACAAATAAGTGCAAATTCAACTAACAAAACAAAAATGTTCTGTCAGTGGTTCAGCATTGTTTTGGTTGTTCATGGTCTGATCCAAAACAGATGAATGTCAGTTGTAAAATATGCTGAAGACACATCCCAGTGAGGGTAAAACAGTGAAATTTAAGGACCTAATAATTGTTGTATACTGAAAAAAGTCATGCGTTGTTTTATATATCTGTGGATACATAATTTGAAACTGTTCAAACAATTCTCAAGTCCATTTTTTGGCACATCTACCACAAATAAACCCAGAAAACATTACATCTGCCCAACAAGGTTTAATTGTTCTATTTAAATAAGTATTGATTAATAATTGTCTACTTAATTATTTCTTATTTAATTTGCTGTCACTCTATTAGTAAAAGTGTTATGACACAACATATGACTGATTTGAGATCAATATTGTGATAAATATTGAATTATTATATAGAAAACATTGTATCATGTAGAAAAATATATTGCGCTGCCTTTTTCTGCCATATTGCCCAGCTCTAGTGTGAACCATACTGTTTGACTAAATTGCACTGAAAATCAATGTTACGTATTCTTCAGGTTTTCCATAATGTTGGGGTGTTTTGATCAATTCTTTCAGATTTACCCGTCGGACCACAACAGTAATAATTTCTCCTCAGCTCCATCTACTCCTGGATCTCCTCAGGCTATTGCAGGTACAGTTCAGTTCTCACATACAGATAATATAAGCGTCAAATTGTTACGGTTTTAATCTGTTATGTAGAGGCAGTAAAGGGCATTAATCTCCCATAATCTCGTAATGTGTCATCTTAAACACCAATATAAAGAAATCTGCATTTTCATAAACGCATTATTCTTTAAAAGATCAGTCTTTTTTTTAAACTCTTGTCAGTTAGGTACTACCTTGCTTTGATGTAAGATTCATGTCAGCCTAACAGCTGATTAAATTTTGCCAATCAGAAGGTTGGCAAACTGAGTTCAGGTGGTTTTATCCTGTGCTTTATTCTCACTCATGCAACCACAAATTTGGATAATATTTCAATTTCAGCCACAGAATACCGACATCAGTCCAATTTATTTAACTTGTTCAGTTTGATTGCAACCTTGTTTTTGGCACACAAAAATGAATCAGTTGAAATTGTTGGAGCAAAAATGATCCTCTGCATGTTTAATGTTCTTTAGCAGAGAAACGTGTCTGCAGCTCCATCTGCTGTAAAGTTAAGAATCACCACTATACACTAACCCAATATTTCTCTCTGCAGGAGCTCAGTCTCAGTGGCAAAGACCAACCACACCCAACTATGAAGGGCAACCACACACAATGGTATGTTCCAACATTTCTCTGCTACATCAAAGCTAATTTGAAGCAAGAGTTTGCCATAATATATTCTTCTAGCCTTTTGTATGCTTATTTGAGTTAAGGTCGCAGTAAAGTACAAAACCATTAAATGGTTTCTCAAAAACATACTGTGTATTTATGAGCTGTTTTTTGGACTTTGGATTTTGTTTGTCATATTGCCTCTTGTATTCATATGGCAGAGTAAAATGGAGGACCGTTTGGAGGAGGCCATCCATGTACTGCGTAGCCATGCTGTGGGCCAGGGCCCTGGCTTAGAGGGCGCCCACTCCGACATTCACAGCCTGCTGTCCGCAGTACACAACGGGGGCCTCGGGGCCCTCTCTCCAGCTTTCCCCAATGCTAGCCTTGCCCTCAGCAACAGACATCCTGCTATGGTGAGTCACCTACTCTGCTCAAACTGTGTTTCATTTGTGTGTGCATGAAAGAGACTTGGACTGTGTATGACAACAACATGAAGCAAACAAAAGTGTTCATTTGTGTTTTTGTTTGATTTTATCACGTACATCATATCTGTCAACACTTCTGAAACCTCTCTGTAAGGAGTTTGTTTTCATGCTGTCATAGTGGAGACTGAGATGTGTTGAAAGAAGTACATGCTCATTCCACCAGCCGCTGCTGAAGAAACGGTGTCAGTATCGAGGTTATAACATGGCTTACAAGAAGAGTACAATACACTTTAATTTAATTTATTTTATGGAGTGTGTATGTGATAGCTTTAGGCTGACTGGGTACCTTGATTTTATACTGTATTTATATGTTGCACAACAAACATTTTGAATAATTTTTCTGTTCTAATTGGCAAGAAAGAATTTGGAAAGAAATGTGAAAAATTGCATTACTTTTAGGAGTTTTCTTCCACAAGGAACAAAACATGTCAGACATAGTGTCATTTGTGCCATCTGCTGGCCAAAAGTAGAATTGCAAGCAATTAGCAGTAAATAGTATTTTTATGCATCATGTTTAGTTAGTTAAATAACATTAGTTACACAACAAATATCACAAAACAACATGTATAACATTTTTGATTAGCTACATCTTTGAGTAAATGTTTGCTCTCTCTGACCAAGGCATTTAGTTTTGGGAACCTTTTGCAGTCTGTTTTGTAGGGGTGTAGTTGTGATATGTCTGTCCTTCTGAGATTCACATCATGGTTCTCCACCTTCATCAGCAGGGAGGGAAACATGAGGAGCCCACAGGCCTTCCTCCCAGCAGCACTCTTCTCCACGGTCATCACGCATCCGGACCCACACCGTCAGTTGGCCAACCGGAAGGCTTCACCAGTAAGTCCGACTAAATATCTTGTTACTTACAGTCAAGCATGTCAGACATTTGGTTTTGTGGCAATGCTAGTGTACATATACAGTGATGTGTGTTTGAACGTTCTTGAGTGATCTCGGCTTACCTTTATTAGCTTTCCACATTCATCAGCCGTGTTACATCCCCTCCTTAGAGAGGGTTCAGTGCCTCAGTGAACATAATCCTCACATTTGTCCCTAGGTCTCCCTGGTGGTATGGCCCGCTCCACACACTCCTCCAGCAGCTCAGACATCAAAAGAGAAGACAGAGAGGACGATGAGAACTCATCTGTTGCAGACAAGTCTGATGATGAAAAGAAGGACTCTAAGGCAGCACGCAGTCGAACAAGGTAAGGTGGTCCTTACTCTGTTTGCTAATCTTTGTGCACTGAACTTGAATATAACAGCACGAAAAAACTGTTTTAGAAAGTTTTTAGTTAAAACACAAATCCATACTATCTTGACACGGTTGCCAAATGTGACAATATGAAGGAACCCATTTGATATTAGTAATATCTGCTGCAAGGTTCCACATGTCAGCTGTTGAATGAGTCGCTTTTAAAAGACAATGTAATTCAATTTAGTCATCTCCTCTGTCCTGTGTGTCCCACTGAATGCCCAGACTATGTTAGGTATTTAACAATGATGAAATCCCCCTTCCCTTCATTTCACGTTTTCAGAAAGGAGGCGTTGACCCTCCAGATGCTCTCTAGCCTTTCAGACCCGAAAGATGAGTAAGTTTCTCCAATAGAGGATCAATTTTTTTTGTGCTTTGTGGGCTCACTCAAAGCACGTGTTCATGGAGCTGGTGTCTAAAATCTGGCTTTTGATTGGCAGAATCATTGTAGTAAAATGTTTCTGTACTTATGCTGCAAAGGAGTTTTGAGATTTGAATTTGAAATGGAAATGTATTAGGCCAAACGATAGAAAAACATTTATTCCTAACAAAACTGGAAACCATACAACACAACAAATCACAAAGGTTTTTTGATGACCAAAAAGGTGCAGGCCGAAGCTACAGCTCAATATGCCTTCCCTTCTCAAAAAACATCACAATTTGTCGTTGAAACATTAAACACAGCAGCGAACAATGCACACACAGCGTAGTATACTATTATATATATTATTATATATATATATATGAACATATCCATCTTTTATGGGATAAACATTTAACTTCTCACACGTCTTATTTTTAGTGCATCCATTCAGTGCAAAGCTCAACTGTGGGTGTACAGTCCCTGCTATTGATGCTAAACTTAAAGCAGCTAAATGCTAGCTAATAAGGTAGCATGAACACTAAAGTGTTTGATGGTATGTTTTGAAATGTCCTCCTGCCTGTGGCTTCATCATTTCATCTCCATTTGTAACTAGTCAAGAGGAGGACGACGAGGACCTTCCACCTGAGGTGAAGATAGAGCGTGAGAAGGAACGGCGAGTGGCTAACAATGCCCGCGAACGTCTCAGAGTACGGGACATCAACGAAGCATTTAAGGAGCTTGGGAGGATGTGCCAGCTGCACCTCAGCCATGACAAACCTCAGACCAAACTTCTCATCCTGCACCAAGCCGTCAATGTCATCCTCAATTTAGAACAACAAGTCAGAGGTCAGTCTGCAAGCAAGCACATCATGGATGGGAAGCACAGCTCTGTTTACCTCTGTTAAACACACAGTTTGTTATTATTTTATACTGACGGGGCCTGTTTATGTTTTCCCTTTCTCTGTCAGAGCGTAACCTTAACCCCAAGGCAGCATGTTTAAAACGCCGTGAGGAGGAGAAGGTGTCTGGGGTGGTGGGTGAAGCACCCATGCAGCTCTCAGGAGGCCATCCTAGTATGGGAGGAGATGGCCACAACCCAGTTGGCCACATGTAACACCTGGTAGGCCTTGAATATTGGCTACTGAAGTCATTATGTAAGATGTAGCCCTGTTAGTATGTTATAGGTATTTGTTACCCACAGTTAGATTAAAATTATAATCCTTAAGATTTCCATCCTGGTTGATTAGGCAACACCCATGGCTACTGGTGGTATCAACAACAACAACAACAACTTTTATATAAAAACATAATAACAATATGTAAATGCATTGAATGGCTATTGCTGTATGCTATCATAAATTGGGTTTGATATCATGAAAATCTTAAGGATTATAACTTAAAATAAGGATTGCACTAGTTTGTCCAGTATGTCTTTATTACAAATGAATACTATAACGTGATGTTTGTGGTCCTTCGTTTTTACAGATCTGGTGGTGTTTCCTTGGCTGTCAGAGGATGTGGCCTTAACAGATTTCTTCCACCCATTATTCTCAGTGTGTGTGTGTATATGTGGACATGTCTGTGTATTGTCCGTTCAAGTTTCAAGATGCACATTCACACACTCGTACACACATGCATACTGCCAAAACTGACACAGCCTGTTTGTCGCACTCCCAACCATGACTACAAGCTCAAATGTGAAGAACTTTTTTTAGTTTTGCTTTGTTTTATACATGTAAGATTTTTTTTTTTCTTCTTGGTTTCCACAAGATGATGGAACACCGGAGTACTTTTTGTCCTGCCACAAATTGGGACTTCACACACTGCCGAGAGGTGCTCTTGTGAAAGAAAGGAGACCTAAACAAACACAAATTGAATCAAGGATTTGTGCCTAATTGTTACATGTTTTCTATTTGACATTTAAGCAAATTGCTTTACATGTGAGGAACATTTGTTGTGAGGGATTGCTTATGTGTATGAGCAATTATTTTTAATGTATGTCATTCCCAGCGTGATGGTACAGTCTTACATATGTTATGTAACCAAGCCCATAGTTGAAGTTGAATTGTCTAAATTCAGTGACCTTTCCTTGATCTTATCAGCAAATGTTTGGGGAAGGCGATGGAACGGTCACAAGGGAGAGGTCAAAGTTTTGACAGTCCAAAAGCAGCTCATGAAAGACGGGAACTCTGACCTAGAGGCAGTCTCTGACTGAAGCCCGGTCTCATCCCACAAGGCATCTGGAGACTTGGAATACAAGACTCCTTCCTTGAAGGTTATGAATTATCCAAGTGGTAGAGTCTTTCAACTACAAAACTGTTCTTCCTATTTGTTGACCACAAATTTGAGAGTTACTCCAGTAATCCCTTGTCATAGGTTCAGGATTTTGTACTGCTTTATGTATTAAAGCATACATAGACAAGACAAAGCACAGTTGTATAGGTTTAGGCTGGAAGTTAAGTGTCGAGCTGTTGTGCATTTCGGTCCCTTAAAGTCTTGTATAAAAGCCATTTAAGACACTTGCTAAGTGATCAGCACCACTTAGTGCTCTTACTCACTTGAAATGGTTTACTGACCATGCCAGCAGACTTAACAGCTCAAGTTTTTTTCCCCCTTAATTGATGTTCTGTAAAAGACAAAAAAATCTGGGTTCCTTGTGATGGAGGGATCTCATCAGACCGCAGTTGTTTGAAGCAGACAAGCCTTTATGTAACGGAGGCTTTCTTTTCCTAAATGAGCATTCCCACTGAATTACAGCCCCTCACCTTCCTCCTGAGTAAGTTTGTTATCATGTTTCTTACGGAGAGAAGTGTGACGTGTAAATTCACTTCATACATTACTCTGATATGTTTCATTTTTCAAAATTAAATATATATAAAAATATATATTTTTTGTTAGTCTATACATTGTAGATTTTTTTACATAAATGGCAATATTAGTTTGAAGTTTAGAGTGTATTGTAGATGAGCTGAATAAGGGGATATTCGACATTTAAATGAAATTGTTCAAAAATGAATTCAAATTTGGACCGGGATGGCAGAGGACAAGGGTCAACAGATGATAAATGAAAGGCGTTTGGTGTATCCTTTATTCCAGTTTTAGTTGTAAGGCTTATCATCAGCTACCCAGATGAATTAATTCTTTCCATTTGGGGGTATGTGGACAGCGTTTGTGCCACCATCCTGTTGAAGTGTTCTTACTTTAGCAGTGAGGCACTGAGGAAAAGTGTGGGAAGGGATTTTTGTCTCTAACAGTAATTATGCAACTGGTTTTTGAATGTAGCTACCATACAAATGTGGATCACCTTCATTTTCAAAGTTGTGTTCCTGGGTTTTTTTTTTTCAGTACAGTATAGTAGTTTTCATTTCACCTTTTTCTAATGTCTGCCCTCAACCAAGTGGCTCTCAGTGTGCAGCTCACTTTTAAATAACCTGCACATTTATTTTGGAGGCAGACGTCGGTATTTGGGTGTAAGGTAATGGATAATATGGAGAACAAAACAGTGTTATTGTGACGTTATTCCCATGTCATGTCATGTTGTGAATGGTTTTTACCAACATGTAATCACAAGTGGGAGGTAGAGCATTTTGTGTGTTTTAATTTCTACAAAAGGAGATGAAGAAAAAGACCTATACAAATCAATAGTGTGGCCTTTTCATTCTCAAGACTTAAGATGACATGATGGGAGAGTGATACCTTATCAGTGCCTGAACTTGTATTTTCATTTAAGACAGTTTTATTTTGTGAACCATATCATTTCATTTATCATGGAGATTAAAGAGGTACTTGTTCATTCCCCCACCCTCCCTTCTCCTAATGCTTTTTTCAATTTTCAGGAAGAAGTTTAAATGGTATAAAGAGATTTTCTTTCAGTGTATCTAGTTAAATAAATAAATGTTACGTAGATCTTGTTTAGTTTTTATTCCTTTTTTTTCTAATTATTCAACTGGATTATATTGTCCAAACTGCTGTTTTAGTTAAGGTCATGGGTCCAGGTCATGAGTTTTCTTTCTATCTGCCCTATATTTCTAAATCACTTGACATTACGGGGTTCGAGAGATGCTGCTTTTGGCTCCGATTGTCTGCTATTGATGCACATTAACATGTTTCAGTGTATGTGTTGCTTCAATTTCAATGTAGGGAGTGAGTTTCATTTTCCGCAGTAGCTGGAGCCTCTAATGACTTGGAGAATTTTAAATTTCTGTATATCAGAGTGCAAGCCCTTTGCTGCAGTGACTTTCAGTATATTTAGTCTCCAGTGACAATTTTCACCTCTGACCTTTTACTCTTCCAGCTCTTTGATGGCGTTGACAGTGACTTTTTGTGAGAAGTTCTGATCACTTCTTTCAAAGAGTTGCATTTGAAGTTTTGCTTTTTATTATTACAAGATCAATATGTGTACTGAATATTGCTGATTTGTTCCAAGGGAAAATCTGACTTGATGTCATTTAGTATTCTGTGAACATCCCAATAGCCTACAAGCTACATATTCAAATTATTTGTTTGGGGGAACCTTATTTCTTAACATGAGTCTTGACATGGACACAGTTTGAAATCTGCAGAAAAGCAACTCGACCACTGCAGGAGCACATAACAGAAAATTACAATATTATGATGGAAAATGTTCAGTTGACGGGCTTGAGCTTGTTTTGGTATAAGAAAGCAGTAGTAAAACACTTGCTTTCAACAGTTTTGTCATATCTTTGTTGAACTAAAAAGGGGGGGAGACTATTGAGTGTTTAAGACATTCACAGGTGGTCCAGAGCCTGACATCGTGGAGTGAGGACACTGTTGACTCCTGCAGGGTCCTCAGAGTGCCTCACTCAATCTCTCCCTCTTTTTTTTATTTTTTTTTTTTTATATATAAATATATATAGTTGAGAACTGTCCTGTATATAACAGTAATGTAGCAATAAATGTGCCATTTTTAATAACAGATTATACCTTTTCCAATGTCTGGCTTTTGAATATTGTATACATAAAAGGAAAATAAAGGAAAACATTGTAATAAAGGGTTTATTGTAGTTCGGAAAATGAATTTGTTCATATTTTCCATTGCTAGTAGCCGGTTAGGGAACAAATGCGTTTATGACAGCGTTATGATTATGCAACCAAGGCGCCACATTACATTCAAGACACGATACCAGTTAATGCTATTGATTTCATGAAGTCTACACGCGCGGGACTGGAGCATTAGTTATAGCGGGATGGTTGCCGAAGACAGAGCACACACATTCTTTAAAACAGCTCTGTGTTGTAAACCGAGACCTTTGAAATGTTGGCCTGAAACAACCCTGAGCTTTTGCACGCAGCCCGTTGGTTATTATTAACAGGCATAAGAAGAGGCAGCACAGGGTCCTTAACAGCCATCAGCGAGAAAACATTGCATGGAGTAAACAAGAACTACAACTGAGAGAAGGTCAGGATGGTCCAGAAAATACTTAATAAATTCGTCGGTCCCAAGTACATTGCTATTCTAAGGGCGTGGTAAGTTAAATCAATTACAGAGGTGGAGTACGGTACTGGAAATAATTTTTTGTGCTTTTTTTCATATTCAAAAGGATGCTGTCAACGTCTCTGTCCTTCTGTGTGACCCGTTTGGCTTTACTAGCTAACTTTAGCTTAGCCTGCTTGTTTATTCCCTACTGACTTGGCTAGCTGGGCTAGTTAGCGTAATCTTAACCACCTAGATTAACTGAACAGCTAGTTTAGTGAAGGAGGTAAGTGACAGTGATTACATTGACACTGTAAAGATTTGTAGTTGTGTGTATTATGTTATCTTAAATGTGTCGGAGATTTAATTAAGACTTAAATGCCTTTATTATCTAACCACAAAACTGCTAAACTTTGCTAACAGATAGTGGAGCACATTTCACAATTTAGTTATGAAATATTTGACCAGTTTATTAGTCTGATAAACCTCATAATTATGCAAAATCACGAAATGTATCAAAGGACATTACATTACAATGAAAGGATGGATGACTCAGTCACATATTTATTTTCTCCCTCAAATATGATGGTTTGCATTACAGTCTGCCAAGAGTTTAAGTCAGTTATACAGTGCACAGTCCTATAATTGACCTTGCAAAGTGCACACAGAGAAAGACTCAGATGGCCACTGCTGAACAGGAATTTATAGAGATTATTATTATTATTTGTAATCAATTAATCTGTTGGTTAGCTAATAAATAAAAATGAGTACTAACTATTCAATTATCAAAACCTCTTTTCTGTCATTTGACTAATTATTAATTGACCTTTTGTTTAATCAGTAATTAACTTCTGGAGTAAGAATAGACTTGGGGAAATATGCATGCTGAAACTTAAAAATGTCATCCTGACCAAAGTAGCTCCTGTAAGATCGTCATGTGACCTGAATTAACGGGTATAATTATCCAAGTTACTTTTGATATGTGTATTGCAGGTAATAGTGTGGTTACATTTCTGTCTCATTTATGAATCCCACTGATTTCTTCCATCTAGGGTACCAAATATGGTCGCCTGGGGAACAGTTGGCGGAGTGGCGCTCGTTCACTTCACAGACTGGCGATTAGTTCTAGACTATGTGCCATACATTAGAGGGAAGTTCAGCAAGGATGAGTAAAGTCCCACACAACTAAATTGTGAGTGTATTATTATAACCAACACTTGTGTAACCGAGCTTTCAGTTGGATTGTACATTAGCTTTAGCCCCACCCAGGTGTGGCAGGTGTAGGCCATGCCAGGTGTTGGAACTGAACAGTCAAATAAACACTCTGAGTGTTGATTTAAGTTGCTGTCACCTCGTTTAGTTTGTTGGAACTCTGCTCATGCATCTGCTCAGGCAACCCCCCATACTGAGGTCAGAATAAATGCCTGTTATTCTAAAACATCTGCAGCGCTCACTGACCAAAGCTTACTGTAGGCTGTAGGAATAATGGCCACAGAGATCATGCTGCTCTTGTAAGGGTGTTAGATGATAACCGTGCAGGCCGAAAGGCTTTATGCTTCTGTCTAATCTAAAGCTTTGCAAAGGGGGTCAGACTAGTTTTAAAATAGAAACTGGGTCAGTTTATGACAAGACAAAGGTTTTGAAAAAAATGATGCATTCAGCAGAACTGGCCCAACAGATTTCTCTTGTATCACTTTAAATTATTCAAATGTGTTTTTGTGGTGTGATGGTTAGAGCTTGACTTTTTTGAAAAGATCAGTTTAGATATTTTTGACTCTCTTCATAATTATCAATAATGTGGAAATATTTTTGGTGCTGACTATTTCTGATTTCCTACAATGATCAAATATAATATCAGTATTATAATACTATTATTGCAACCTAAATCCCAGATAGTGCCCATGATATCCATTCTGATGTCACACTACAGACAATATATTGATATTTCCAAGCCCTATTAAAGTTTACACACACAGACACCATTGCAAACACTCCCATCGTCATCCCCTGAACCCCTAGGTAGATGTGGTCTTGTCAGAAATCCACACTCAGACACAGGAAGTATGTGCTTTTCACACATTCAAACAGATGTGTTTATGTACATTTTGCTAATGAATGGGCCGTGTGTCTGTCTACAGGACCAGAGCTTGGGAATGGGCACATGGGTGGATTGCTTACACGCAACGCAAGCTTAAGCGGGATGCCCTGGCTCAACTATAGGTCACTGAGGGCTTGTTAGGACTTTGGACAACGGGATGCACTCTGTGTAAATGCTGCTCTTTATCCAGTATTATTTCATGTGAATAAATCTTTAATTTACCCCAATGTGTCCAGTTATTCTGCAAAATTCCAGCTTTTAAAATGCTTTGTTTAAACAGCTTGGAGAGAGGGTTTTTTAATCTATTTTGTGTTTGATGATTCATATGCTAGTCCAGTATGTTTGCAATAAATTTTTCAAGAGCTGGATGTACTTCCATTTTTTTCTTTTGCATGGGGCACTTGTGAAAGCGGAGCTTTTTGTAGACCTGATACTCGCCAACTGGTCATGACTATTTGTACTGTAAAAGTAGTGTGAAATAAATGTTTTATTGAAGAGAATGCATATGTAAAGTCTGTGATAATATAATTCCTAATGCATGCTGAATTACACATATTCACTAAGGTATTATAGGCCTAGTTGCAGTCTGAGGATACGCCAGGTTCGGCCAGACATTATACTCATTTTATCGGCCAGACTGCGAAATTTGCGTGGATAATGTCTTTCATTTCTCTCCATCGAAGGGGGAGGGGACTGAAAGAGGAGAGGGGAGAAGGGATTTAACATAGCGAGAGGGAGAAAACGAGATAGTGTCTTGAAGATGGATAAAAACGAGTAAGTACATCATCTTATGGGCAATGAAACCACCAACAAGGGTATTAATTGTAATTGTAGCGTTTGATGTGCGATATGTCGTTTTCATAATATATTTGTAAAGTGTTTATCATCGATCAGGCAGATGCACTCGGTGGTCTCGCATTTGCAAATAGCAATGCTGTGTTCTTCAGCTAGGATGTCGGTCTTTTTTAGCATCATTGTAATATGGTTTGATTTCCCTGCTATTTAAAGCTAATGTTGAATTAAGCATGGAGTCTGTGTACTGCGTCGACAGTGTGCTGTTTCGACATAGATTTTAATCGTACAAAGCAGGTCATAATTGTATCTGCATCGTTGTTACATACACAAAGCCTCCATAAATGCATGACATGCTTTTTAAAATGGTGTCCATGTTTTATCGATTAAATCTACTTTGTTCATTCATAAAAGCCGGCTCCAAGTCTGAATGACAACGGTAGGCATTGTCGTGGTGAGACGGCTCTCCAATTTCACGTAGCTAGCTTACATGAAACTTTCACATTTTGTATCACCGAGCAGGCTACAAGTGAAGGACGCTATTTTTCGACATCTAGTAGATTTAATTATTCAGCGGCGTCCATGATTGTTGTCACTGCATCTTTGTGATGACTATTTACGGTCTATTTGTAGCAGTAGCCTAATTTATGTTTCCCATAGGTTAACGTTGATGTCGTGCCCACCAGCATCAAGCTAGACTGAATAGAAAATAACACTTCCGGTAAAAAAAACGACCGAAGCGTATTTTGAGGGTTCTTACTCTATATTTTCACAGTGGGAATCACCTTCACGTGACCTCACTCTGTTATACAAGAACTTTTGATTAAGTTAAGTAACCCAAGGTTTTGAGATAACCAAAGAATTCAAGATTGAGACCGTGACATGCATTTGAAAAGCTCTGCAAAAAAGCTAGTAAGTGGTCCTTAAGTTAATATTATTTTTTCTAGTATTCCCATTGTCAAGATCAAACTTTCATGCTCACATACATTGAAAGAGTTAACAGAGAAAGCTATTTGAATTTTCAGCATTAACAATTTCAATCTATTTATCTACAGTCTGGTTAAATGTTAAATATGTAATTCATGTATACCTTCAACAATTGAAAATATGTTTAACTGATGACTTTATAAAAATATTTTATAAATGTAATTTAATTGTAAATTTGATTGAAATTGAATGATTTAAGTTGTATTTCTTTTTTTTATTCTAATAGTAATAACATTACATTACATTAAAATATATATGATTTTATACATTAAATAGTTGCTGGACCCTTATTTGTTATATTACCTTAATTTAATCAGGTAAATCCCATTGGGATTGAGATCTAATTTTAAAGGGGGACCTGAGAGAAAAAAAAATACAGAATAGACTGAAGAACAATACTAGAATATAATGCAACAGCAAGGCATTAAAAGCAAATCCATAATAAATGACAGAACGTAGAATACTGAAATAATTTGATCATGTCTTTTGTATATGCAATGTAAATGTACTGAATTAAATGTCGGGGCTTGACTGGAGCCTTTTGAAACTAAAAGATCAAATTGGGTAAAGCGATATCGCACGTTTGATGCCTTTGTTCCGTGACAAATTCGTGCTTTTAATCTGAAATGAGAACCTTTTAACTTCCTGTCTCGTCCTGTCTGCCTCGCGGTGTCTTGATGCACCCGCGCTGTCTTACGTTTTTCTTGCGGATGTAGCCCTCGTGCCCCGGCGAGACAGGCAGGTAGTGATGTGGCTGACGTCCGCCGCGGAGCGATCTGCGCGACGACAAAGAGATGAGATGTTGTTAGCAAGGAGATCCCATTACTGAGGACGCATGTTGTAACATGGTCGAAACAAAAGCGTAAGAAGCGATAGGCCTGCCACCCAAAAAAAAATTCCTAAACTCCAATCTGATTATTCGCATTAACTTTTAGTGGATTTATAGGCTACTCGCGTGGGAAATGGAGAAGAAAAGGTGGGATTGCACTGCTCTCCCCAAGGGCTGGAAAATGGAAGAAGTGACCAGAAAGTCGGGTTTGTCAGCTGGAAAAAGCGATGTCTATTATTTTAGGTACTAAACGAACGAGGGCTTGCAAAACTTATAGGTGCACAAGACACCGAGTTTGCGGACGGCAACAGACAGGAGTGTGATAAGGGGGGAGGACGGTGGTCGGTATAAAGTTTTGGGATGGGAAAGGGAGGGGAGGGGGAGTCTGTTTGCAGCGGGGCAACAAGGCCAGCCAGGCCAGCTCCTCTCACAAGTGTTGGAGGGATAAGAAGGAGTGTGTCCAAGCGTGCAGGCTAGTAGTAGCAGCAGCTCACGCCTGGCGAGGCCTCTGATGAATAAAACTCAGTGTCATCTCAGTTAATACTCTTTATTTCCCATTGAAGTGTATCAACAACGCCAGATTTGCTTTCATTTAGCAGAGGAGAAGAACAAGATGAGGAACAGAGGCAAGAGAGGGGGGAGGCGGGTCGGTTGTATAGTTTGTGGTAGGCTAACTGTACAATCATACTGGTGTTAACTGTGGTGTGTGATGTAAGAGACATTTGCATGAGTTACTAGCACGTATCCACCCACAGTTGTTCCTTTGCCATTGCTCAGGCTAAAGATATTGTTGCTCCCACATGTGGAGTTACAATGTTTCCATTCTGAAACATTTGGTCAAATGTTAGTACTGCCATGTTTACATTGTGTTCACTGGTTCTTAGTGGTTAATTTTAAGGCTGTGTATACAATGTTGTTGAGTATGTTTTTATATGTATAGTCATATCTACTCATAATACTAAAATGTGTGCAGCTTGTAATAGATAACAGGGCTTAGAGTATTCATCAAAGATTGCATCCATTTCACAGAGTAAAGTGATTTCAGTGTCATTGCCCACTTGAATGTGCTCTGCTTCTGGTTTGCTCTTGACTTGTTGCATGTTGTGGTCCTTGTCTGTAATTTTCTGTCTGCTGCGTCTGTGTTTTTGAAGTGTGACCTGTCCGTTTTGTTCCCCTGCCGTCACCTCCGTTTGGTTTTCTGTCTTGATGTCTTTTCTTCTGACCTTGTCCGTTTTTTTTTTCTTTTGGAAGCGATGATAGTAGTATAGTCACACTCCCATGTCTCTGCCTCCCCGCCAGTCCATCTGGGAAGAAGTTTCGGAGCAAGCCTCAGCTGGCCCGTTACCTTGGCAACCAGATGGACCTCAGCTCCTTTGATTTCCGGACGGGGAAGATGCTGATGAGCAAGCTGAACAAGAACCGCCAGAGACTGCGCTATGATAACAACAACCAGAACAAGGTGAGACAAACGGGCTCAGCCACTGACTGTGACCTGGACACTGTGTTTTGCACGAGATCACTAACGGCAGTATGTAAAGCGTTAGTAGATCGAGCACTGCAAATGAAACACTCTCACATAGACATTCATTGCAGACTAGAATCACTTTTGCAGCTTTAATATAGGTGGGAGTTTGGCTGCTGTCCCTTGGTCTTGGCACAAGGCAACATTTTGTATTGCTTGTCAAACAACTAACTTCTTATCCATAAAATATGAATGTCCATGTAGGTTAGATATGACAACCAAACTGCTCAACTGAAGCCTTATTTTAACTTTCCAAAAGGTTGCTGCACATCGGAGCTAGAGAGACTAATTTAGGAGCAGGTATATCTTTATGAGAACAGTTAGCATTAAACTGTCTTTTTTGCATTTTATATGTAATAATCTCTTTTTCTTATGGACCTATAGAGTCTCAGATGAGTATATAACTGCTGATTATGTAGAACTTAAAACACATTTCCTCGGCACACCAGGTGGCAGTGTATTGATAAAAGGCAGCAACAGTAAAGTTGTTTCTTTGTCCTTTCAGACTTGATTTCACACACTGGATCATTTCAGTTAACTGGCTTGAGCACTGACATAAGCCTGTAAAAGCTGCATGAATGAGATCCGTGTCCTCTTGCGTGGTTGCGACCAACGGTTTTGTGGAATAACACGCCATTCTGCTCCTTTTTTTAAATCCTCCTGTCCGTCCTCTCTGCTCATCCTCCCTCTTGTGTTTGATACCTTTTAAGGGCAAACCTGACTTGAACACATCGCTCCCAGTCAGACAGACGGCCTCCATCTTTAAGCAGCCTGTTACCAAGGTTACCAACCACCCAAACAACAAAGTGAAGACGGATCCTCAGAAAGCCGTCGACCAGCCCAGACAGGTGAACAGCCTCTGCCTGTTGCTGTTAACATCACCCCATATAAAACCTGAAACACGTTATCTGATACTAATGCTGCTCAGTCTGGACGGAAATGTGCAACTTTGAAACTGGATGAACCAGACCTGAGTTTGAATATGTTGATGGTGGATTTGTTAGCAGCACATTTTCATTTAACTGGTTTCTTTCTGTCAAAACTTTTTTTTTTTGTCTGCAGTTATTCTGGGAAAAGAAACTCAGCGGTCTTAATGCTTATGACATTGCAGAGGAGCTGGTGAAAACAATGGAACTGCCTAAAGGCCTGCAAGGTGACAAACACAAGTTAAACATTAATCCTTCAGACAAAATAAACAGTTTGTACTCTGAGGTGACATTTTGTTCCTTTTTTATCTCGCCAGTATTACTCAGCAGCAGTTCTTTTTTTTAATAAGATGTAACTAAATCCTGAGCACAGATACAACTTTGATGTTTCTTGAAAACGTCTTATAACCACCCGGTTGGTCCCTCAGGTGTTGGCCCGGGCTGCACAGACAAGACTCTTCTGTCGGCTATTGCGAGCGCCCTGCACACCAGTGCTGCTCCCATCACCGGCCAGCTGTCTGCAGCTGTGGAGAAGAACCCGGGAGTGTGGCTCAACACCACACAGCCGCTGTGCAAGGCCTTCATAGTGACTGACGAGGACATCAGGTGGGTGATCACAGAACACCTCCACACGTGGATCACCTGTTTTTATTATGATTGTTTTTACAGCTTTAGATTCTGATTGTTAATGGATCACGCCAGTATCCAAGAATCGGATTAGAAATGCACTTCCTGTTCCTCGTTTGAACTTTTTTGCTTTGGGCAAAACATATCTGCATGTGAGACAACTGTGTTACAAATCTTTCTAAGATCTCCTTCCGTGTGTTTAAAAACAGGAAATGACTACTCAGGCTGTGTAAATAATGTTGTATGTTCTCTGTTTTACCAGTTTATGGGATATTGGCATCCATTTTATATGCTAGAACTCAGTAGCAACTATAAAAGGGCTGAGACGCAACGAAACAATGGAGAAACCTTCCAGATCAGAAATGACCTTGAGGATTTCTTTGATTCACCCAAAGTTAACCAAGTTGAGTCTGTTCAGAGATCCCACAGCAACCATAACAAGTGACCCTGTAAAAACACACCATCTGTTGTGTGCTGATTCAGTGGCTGTTGTAGGCAGCTGTGACTGCCAACTGTAACAGCTTCCTGTTGTGTTCGTGTGTGTAGGAAACAGGAGGAGCTGGTGTACAGCGTGAGGAAAAGGCTGGAGGAGGCGCTCATGGCTGATATGTTGGCCCACGTGGAGGAGGCTGCCAACGAAGGAGAGGCTCTGAAGGAGGAGGGCAACGGCAGTGAGGATATGGAGAGTGTATAGCACAGGTTGGTTAAGGGACAATTTAGGCCTTTGAGCAGATTTAAGAGGACGTAAGTGCTGCATAGACGATGTATGACCTCGTAATTCTATCCCACCTCTGGCTCCCGCATAAAACCGGTGAATTTAATGTTAAAGCCAGTTTGCGAACATAAAGTAAAGGCTCTTGGTAGCTTGTTGCAGCTTAAAGGCATAGCATGCATGAGTATTACACAGTATATGATGCGACCTAGCAATCCAAAAAAAACTAGAGAATATGTTTCTTCTAATTGCCAATCCTTTCCTCTTGTAGGGTTTTGTGAAGTCCAAATGGGTTTGTGCAATGCCTGCACACACACGACCATGAACAGTAGGACCCCTACAGCAGTCCAGCCCTGATGAACTGTCCCCTAGTATCTGCGTCCAACTTAAACCTTAACCTGACTTACACCGGTCCCGTACAACCTAAAGAACTGTCTTCCCCTTGGGAACACTTGGAGCTCAAAAGCGTCTATTCATCATTAACTCCACTGGATGGGACTCATTGACTTCAACACCAGTTAAATTACTCTGTGTATTTCTGAGCTCAGCTGATTTTTGACTAGGACATTTTAAAATATTTAAAAAAAAGAAATGACATCAAATGAACTTGCAAATATTAAATATAACTTATCTACAGTTTGTCAAATTCAGTGTTCGATGATAAGCGTATTTTTTACTAAAAGGCTTTGAATGGGTTTGTATTTTTTGCGACAATCATGTCAAATCCAAAACATTTTATGTCAGCAAAAAGTCCATCTGGGTGCTCTTTGTTTCGAGCGGATTGGTAATGAATGTTTTGTATTTTTGACATGTCTCTTTCTCGAATTTTATGATGCACTCCGTGAGTAGTCTGACACAAAACACACAGACCGTCTTTTCTAGTGGAACCAGTGGAGATGCCGACCTGCAGGCGTCTGATGCTCATAATGCAGATGGTGTCGTTTGAGTCCGGTGAACATCCATTGGAGGGGACAGAGTCAAGTTTTTCTTGCTGTAATTTCAAGGAAATCGTGTCTTTACATGTCAGCTGTGTTATCCTGCGAGTCGTGTTCTGTGTTGACCAAAGAGGAGATGTCATTTTGAAGAGGGTGCAGGTTGTTTGACTTGCGTGTAACTAAAATCCGCTTCATATTTTACCGTAAGCGACTATATTGGCTCTGCTGTTGTACAACTAAACACAAGGAAAGTAAAGGGTACACATGATGGGGCTGAGCACAGTGGGAAAGAAATGACTTGAAACCTCTTTCTATTGTACAATTACTACAGTTTTTAACTCTCGTCATCATCAATAGGTGCTTACTGATGTTGTGAAACATTGCTGTTTAGTGCCAAGGTAGTGCCAAGGCTTTGTTTCTGTCACAGCTTCAGTCCAGGTTTTTTTAATTTTATTTTATTTTAAATAAATGTGTCAATGTTACCACACACATGCTGCCTCCTCGTAAACCCACACGCACACAATTGGTGACACAGCAAATTACAGTAAAGATTGAGTTTTAATGTCTTTTTCATTTATTATCTGAGGATTAATGATTTTGTATTTGTTATCCCTGTTTGTCAAGGTTTGATAGTGAATAATATATCCAGCTGAAATCATGAAATTCCCTCAATATCAGCAGGCTGATTGCTGAAATGAATTTGATTGTATTGCTTATTAAAATGAGTCGGTATGTCATTAAATCTGCTGCCAGTGTGTCTTTATTTTCTTTAAATACTCTGTACATTCACATTTGTAACTGTGGTTAAACCTCTATTCATCTGACCCCCCTACAAAAAAACAGGTATGTTTTTCTAAGGGCCACCCTGCCAGGCAGTAATGATTCAAACTGCACATTCATATGGAGAAACCCATCCATCCAATCACTGCATCCTCCCTCAGATTAACAGTTAACTTGAGAGTCCTCATGCCCCCGTGTGAGCCTGGACAAAGTGCAAAATACTGTCACCAGGACACAAAGTGGCAACAAAGTGTGGAGGATACCGACTGTTCCTTCAGAGCGACGTGTAGATGTAGCCCCTTTGTGGTATGTTTGAAAATGATGTCTTCCTGCATGCGTTAAAGTAGTTAACATGGCTTCGCTGGAGCTGTACAGCAAGGTAAGACTGAGTTAATTTGTTTTGGGGTTTGTTTTTTTTTTTGCAAACCACTTCTTTTTAAAGTGATGTGCCCTTTATCAGTCTCTGCTGCAGAGCCTACTGTTTGTAGATGAGGATATAAAAACAACATTGCTGATAATGTGAGCATTATTGTTTTTATGACATAACTGGTATGTGTACATTTTAGTAAGTTTTAGTGCCCAAATGATTACCTTTCCTGTTTATTGTGTGTGTTCTTAAACCAATCCAGTTAATGATAGATTGGCTGTGAAAATCTGCAAAAACCTTAGTAGTAATCAAAGTGTGGATTAAAACTCAAATTGTAAAATGAGCACATTAATAAGCGAATCAGATATGTTAGAAGTAGATAATTGCTAATCCATGTAGGCAGTTCAGAGTAGGATGACCAATGTTAATTTTTAACACTGTTTAGGAGCCTTTTATGCTGATGGGTGACAAATGTCTTGTCTGGGTGAGGCCAGGAAGTGTTAAATGTACCTGAACAGTGTCGGGACAGAAATTGAAATATCATGTAATGAAAATCTCTTCACAATGGGTCCGAGTGTGTTCAACCAGCAGTGTCTCTTTCACTCTTTATCATTCAATCTGAATTTTTACAGTTTCACACATACCTGAAACAGTCTGCTCCTTTGTTAGGGAGCAAGTGTGTGGATCCCTGACCCAGATGCAGTCTGGGTGTCCGCCCTGCTCCGCCAGGACTACAGTCCTGGGGAGAAACATCTAGTGCTACAGCTCTCTAATGGAGAGGTGAGACATGCAGTACCATTATATTATCCAAAAATCAATGTTAATGCTCAAGTATCATGATCCTCATAAAACAGCATCATGCTAAAGCTCCAGTGTCCTCGCTATATTTTTACAAAACACAAAACACTCCTAACTTCTTTCTCCATTGGTAGGAGGCCCAGTACCCAGTGGCGTCCCCCTCTGATCTCCCACCGCTGGGGAACCCCGACATCCTGGAGGGGGAAAATGATCTAACAGCTCTCAGCTTCCTCCACGAACCTGCTGTCTTGCACAACCTCCGGGTTCGATTCCTGGACTACAGCAGCATCTACACGTACTGCGGTGAGCACTGAACGGGCAAAAGCAGACGACCGAGCAAGATTTAAGGAAAGCTTGCAAAGGCAGGGTAGATTGTCCAGCTAAAAGTGGGACAACATGAGTGACAGAAGGTCTTTTGAGAGTTGTGCTGGCAAAGTGCCAGCAACAGGCAGCTCCTGTGTGCTTCTGTCTTCATGATTTATAGCTCATATTGTCAACTATATTACAGTAGGTCAAAGGTTGAGCTAGGGAGGCAACTCCCTCACTGCCACTGCTTTAAGATGTGATTACATGTTTGTTCAAGATGGGATTTCTATAACTCACTCTGTCCATTTTGAAAAACTCACACCGTGTTTTGTTTTTTTTGTCATGAAAAAATTTTTTTTAGTCTTATATAAAATAAGATGGGTTGTGTGTTTGTATTCACTATAATAATGAGTGACATGCTCGGTTTCATTTTGACTAAAATGTGGATTTGTATTTAGATTTGTTGGTGTGGATACTAAAGTTACTGCATGTACTATTCCAAGACTTAGTGCATCGAAGTCCTATCAATAACCAAACTCTTGTGTCTTCTTCTGCTGTCCCTCCAGGTATTGTGCTAGTGGCGATCAATCCCTATGACCAGCTCCCCATATATGGAGAGGAGGTGATCGATGCTTACAGCGGTCAGGACATGGCCGACATGGAACCTCACATCTTTTCTGTGGCTGAGGAAGCCTACCGCACCATGACCAGGTCAGAGGTGAAAGGCTGGAGGTTCTGACAACCAGGAACTGAGTGATTGTTGATCTTTCAAACTGTACTCAGTAAAACATACATGAATTAAAATATTTCCTATACTCTCTTGCTTATGCTTTGAACCTGCAACAACACTGATGGTCTAAGCATAACTTCATCATATGGGATTTGATAGTCACTACTATCTCTGTGTGTGTGTGTGTATAGGGAGGAGAAAAACCAGTCTATCATCATCAGTGGAGAGTCTGGCTCGGGGAAAACGGTCTCAGCCAAATTCACAATGCGTTACTTTGCCGTGGTTGGAGGAGCGGCACAGCAGACCAGCGTGGAGGAGCGGGTTCTGGCTTCCAACCCTATCATGGAGGTGATGGATGGTTGAACAGATTTGTTACATACTGTAGGCATAAGGATTTTCCTGTCAATTATGTTTTTCTAAAGATACCAACACATACTTTTGTGTACAGTCCATTGGGAATGCTAAAACCACTCGAAATGACAACAGTAGTCGTTTTGGGAAGTACATCGAGATCGGCTTTGGCAGGAAAGGGGACATCATTGCGGCGAACATGAGGACGTATCTACTGGAGAAGTCGAGGGTTGTCTTCCAAGTAAGCTCTTGATGAAAAGAGAGAATTTTTCATTTGTTAAGAGGTGAAATGTTTCTCCTGCAAACGTCTGTGAACATTGTCTATATGTTTATGTGCATGTAAGGCGTCAGCAGAGAGGAACTACCATATCTTCTACCAGCTGTGTGCCTCCAGAGAGTTTCCTGAAATGAGATCCTTTAAACTGGGTGAGTCTTAATCACAGTCGACTCCCTCAGCTTGTTTTCAAAATATTACCATGTCTACACTTTTTTGTCCGTTCACTGTGTCCGAAAAGTATTGTAGGCCTATATTGTAATGCCCTGTAAATAAGTAGATAAGTAAGTAAACTTTTATTTATATAGCACCTTTCAAAACCTAGGTTACAAAGTGCTTTACAAAATGATAAAAAAAATCAAGAAAACAGGAGATATAGCACAATAAATACAGTTAGAGGCATCACAAATCAAAATAGTGTACATGACTCAAGCACAAAAACACTTAGGTCTTCACATGCAGTCTGACCGTGTTTTGTGTTTTTCCTCCAGATGCACCTGAACATTTCCGCTACACCAGCCAGGGAGGAGAGACGCAGATTCCCGGTACTGATGATTTGTCGGACCTGGAGCGCACTCGCAATGCTTTCACCATTCTGGGTAGAGTATTTGCATTCACACACACACACACACACACACACACACACACACACACACACTGTAAATTCCTTTGAGGGTGCAACAGTTTATATAATTGAATCACGTCCTTGGTTATGAAGATAAAACAGAATTGTTGGTGTATTTGTTATATTAAAAATGCAGGTGTGCAGCCTGACCAACAGATGGAGCTCTTCAGGATCCTGGCAGCTGTTCTCCACCTGGGAAATGTCAACATCCAAGCCACTGGGAGAAGTTCTGACCGGAGTTATATTGATGTATTATTCTGTCTCCTCTCCCCTGGAGTGCTTTAGTTCTTCTATAGAAACATTTGTCTCTCTCAGCTGTTATCCTGTTTCCTCTATCAGTGCATACACTGTGGCAGTTATACCTGAGTCCTTTGTTTTTTTCTCAGGCAGACGACCGCTCTCTGGCTGTCTTCTCCAAGCTGTTAGGAGTGGAAGGACCTCAGATGGCCCACTGGCTGTGTCATCGCAGACTGGCTGTAGGGGGAGAGATGCTGGTCAAGCCCATGTCCGGTCAGCAGGCTGTAGAAGCCAGGGATGCACTGGCCAAACATATCTATGGCCAGCTGTTTACATGGACCGTCCAGAGGCTCAACTCTGGTCTGCGCACCCAGAGGGCACAGGTCAAATCCTTTATAGGGGTGCTAGACATCTATGGGTGAGCGATGAGCTTTGTGACACCGGATACAGATTCTTTTTGTGGCCTTATTTCAGTTTGTTTAATCACACCAGAAATATTGTGCAATAGTCTGAAGTGTGTTGTTTGTATCTTCAGTGTGTTAATCTGACAAGTCTTCTCTCTCGGAGCAGGTTTGAGACCTTTGACCGGAACAGTTTTGAGCAGTTCTGTATAAATTATGCGAATGAAAAACTGCAACAGCAATTCAACAGGGTAAGTCATGTGACAGGCAGACATGTCTTTTTGGTGTGTGTGTGTGTGTGTGTGTGTGTGTGTGTGTGTGTGTGTCTACAGTCAAATTATTCTTGTTAAACTCTTCAGGGAATCAACAGATGATTAATGCACATTTTAATGCATGTGTGGCACACTCTTTCTCTCCTACAGTGTGGTGTGCTTTATTAGGGGTGAAAAGTTTCCAAAATCACATTATATTAATCTGGTTTCTGCCTCATGGTTACAAAATGCAGGAGGAAGGCTCTGTGTTGGCCTCTCTGTTGAGAGGGAAACAAGCTCAGACCTCCCAGTGTGATGATCTGTTCTTTATAGCCAAGCTGGCCTCACTGTGTTGGTTCTTTTCAAGCAGTTTTTATCCTCAGGCTGTTTAGAGTCATTGTGATTGTTTTCATTTAGTCTCAACCTTTAAGTTTTATATTTTTATTTTGTGTTCGTCTGCAGCATGTGTTCCACTTGGAGCAGGAGGAGTATGTCCGGGAAGAGCTGACCTGGAGCCGGATTGAGTTCAGCGACAACCAGCAGTGCATCAATCTCATAGAGGGACAACTGGGCCTGTTTGATCTTTTAGATGAGGAGTGCAGGGTCAGTCATGCTGTCACTCTCTTTGTTTGTCTGTATGTTAGTTTTATTTTTATCTGTCTATTTGTTATATCTCTCTTCTGTCTATCTCTCTCTCGCACACACATACAATGCTTTTGGCTAAATCTTCGCATGTGCACAGTTAAACGTAAAAATGTTAGCTGTTATTTTAAGCACTGGATCTTTTTTTTTCTTTTTTAGCTCACTGGTTTTAGTGATGATGCGTTCAGCTATCGTCTCTGTGTTTATGATCAGATGCCCAAAGGTTCAGATGAGAGCTGGGTGCGGAAGCTGTATGACCAACACCTGACCAGCAAGCCCCACCCTCACTTCCGGAAACCTCGCATGTCCAACAGCGCCTTCATCGTTCTGCACTTTGCTGACATGGTGAGCGATGAAGGTCAACACGCTGATTCTGGGAAAACTGGACAGAACACTGTCGCCAATCTGTTTCTGTTTAGTTCTCCAGTGAGAAGCCTCAATAGTGTCTTTTAAAGTTTATGCCAAGACTCCACAGTGTGACTAGTTTTTCTGCTTTCATCAGGTGCAGTATGAATGTGATGGCTTTTTAGACAAGAATCGAGATACAGTCTTTGAGGAGCTCATTAACATTCTCAAAGCAAGTCAGGTAGATACTTGATACGTACTCAATTTCACAAGTTCATTTAATGTCTATGTGACAAGGGGATGACTAAGTTGTGTCCGTGTGTGTTCATGTGTGTGTGTGTCAGTCTGAGCTGGTGGCTGAGTTGTTCCAGCAGCAGGGAAACGTGTCCTCTGTGGCTAACGGAGGTGTTCGCTCAGGGAAAAGAGCCACCAGAGAGCATAAACTGACAGTGGGCTTCCAGGTGAGGTTGTTCTGACTGCATGCATCCTTGTGTTTTGTGCATTAAGAAGATCATTTTTAACTTTAACACTATGTCTTGTGCTCATTGTGCTTTGTTTCGCTGCCTGTCAGTTCCGTCAGTCCTTACAGATGCTAATGGACACTCTCAACAGCACCACTCCTCACTACGTCCGCTGTATTAAACCCAACGACCTCAAAGAACCTTTTATGTATGTCTTTGTTTGGCCTGTCTTCAGAAGATTAAACGTTTATGCGTTTGATTTTGTGTGTGCAGCAAGCAACCTAACAGCCTTGGTTTGCTAGGTTTGACCCTAGGAGGACCGTCCAGCAGTTGAGAGCCTGTGGGGTGCTGGAGACAATTCGCATCAGTGCTGCAGGTTATCCATCCAGGTGCTGAGTACTTCCTAGACAATCCTCTTACTCTCTGCAAATTTTTCATGCAGTATGAGAACTTAGTCTTTAAAATCCTGTAAATACAGTCATATAAAAGAGCATATTAGCAGTTGCAAGTCATGGATGAAAGAGACAAATGGATCAGAGTTGGGTTTTCCAAAAGCGCCTTAATCTTAAAGGACTATACCAGGGGTTTTGGTAACTGCAACTATTTGTGGCTAATAGAGCATTAACTACAACTTCTGTGTACCTTGTATAAAATAAGGTCTTAGATTCATTTCCTACCTTTTAGGCAGCATTTTGTTTCAGTTTGTGTCAATATCTTATAGCAATTAATTTACAGGGACATAAAACTTGCTTGAGATCCACGATAATGACAATTTAATTGTCTTTATTGATTTGCTTAGTTTTTGGTATCCAGTTTCCAGTATTAGTCAGTCAGGCCCTGAACCTATAGGACAAGCAATGAACAAACATGGATGTTGAGGAAGGAGTAATGTTGATTTGTTGTCCATCTTTGTGCAACAAACCAACTCTCAAGTCTCAGATGTCCAAGTTTCAGTAAACACGCCCACAAGAAATCCAAACTTGACTTTTGTGTTACCAAATTATGAGAGCATAAAGTAGTGTAAATGTTCAGTAATGGAATATGTGTCTCTTTATCGATGCTTTATATTTTATTAATTTCCACTGCAGCGAACTATTCACTATATAAGTCAAATGATATAAAATTAATTGAAATAGAAGAATAGACCAAAAGAAAAGGACAAACTATCTTAACAGAACCATCAAGCTGTTTTCTTTGTTTCCAGATGGACGTACGAGGAGTTCTTCAGCAGGTACCGTCTTCTGCTTCGAGGTCCTCAGAGCCAGGAGCAGGCCCAGGCCTCATGCAGACGGGCCCTGCCTCAGCTCATCCCAGACCCAGACCAGTACTGCTTTGGAAAGACCAAAGTGTTCTTCCGGGCCGGTCAGGTGGCTCTCCTGGAGAGGCTGAGAGCCGAGAGGCTGCGCGTTGCTGCGGTGGTCATCCAGAGCTGGGTCAGAGGATGGCTGGCACGGATTAGATACTCCAGGATCTGCTGGGCAACTGTCACCATACAGAGATACTGCAGGGGAGCTCTGGCCAGACGGTGAGGATAGAAAAAGATATTTCTGTGTCTGTGTGTGAGAGAGAAAGACATGAATATATTTCCTCTGGTAGTTGTTGTTGCACAATAGAAACTAGAATAATAGAGCCAGGTCTGTTATTTTAACTTTATCAATCTCCATCACAGAATTGCCAGACATAACCCGAAACTTAAAATGAACTGTTCTGCAGTTAACTGTCCTCCTTGTCGTTCTGGCTGCAGACTGGCCCTGACTCTGCGCTACACCATGGCTGCTTTGGTGATCCAGAAGACCTACCGCATGGTGGTGGTCAGACAGTTGTTCCTCATGATCCGACAGGCCACCATCACCATCCAGGCCTTCACCAGGGGCACACTGGCGCGCCACAGATACAGACTGGTCAGCATTTACTTACAGTCTTAACCCACCTCATTACCTGCTTGAGTAGATCTTTAAAAAAAACAACCTCCACCTGCAGATTTTCAATGTGTTTTTTAGTCACTTTTTCTTTGAAATTGAAGTTCTGAAGTCAATTGTGAATACTAAGTTAACTTATATAGACATAACCTGAACTGATGATAAATTTAAACCCTACTCTCCCTCCTCAGTTGGTGGCGGAGCGGGCTGCTGTGCTGCTTCAGGCGAGAGTGCGTGGGTGGTTGGCGAGGCAGGAGTACAGGCGAGTACATGCCGCGGTGGTGTTCATGCAGTGCTGCGTGCGCCGCAGGGCTGCCAGGAGAGAGCTGCTGAAATTAAAGACCGAGGCCCGCTCAGTGGAGAGGTACAGAGAGCTCAACAAGGGCATGGAAGTCAAACTGATGCAACTGCAGTTGAGAGCGGACCAGGAGGTGGGTGAAGGGAGTTTGACCCTGGGATGCGATCCCTGTAAGCTCTAAAATGTCCGTGTCAAGAGGTCATTTTATTTCATATTCGCATGATAAAGTTGTGTTTGTCTGTGTCCAGGCCAGGGAGGCTGCAGCTTTGAGAGAGACCCTGCATGCCGAGCGAGAGACCACCAGTGCTGAGCTGGAGGCCTTGAAGGCGACGATACAGAAACTAGAGAGCCAGAAACACGAGAAGCCTCCGCCCTGCCCCATCGTCAGCGAGAAGGAGGTGGAGGAAAGAAGGAGAGCTGAGGAGAAGGCTGCCCAGGAGATCCTTCAACTCACACAAGTAGGTCTACCAACCCAAGAATAGCTTGACACATTTCAAACTGTGCTGGTGATTGTGTTATTATAAGGAGTGAAAGAATACCAGTTCTCTCATAATAAACATTTTCTTTTCCTTGACAAGCTTAGTTAATTTTAAGTTTAAATAGTTTATTCTCATTCTCTCTCGTTTTTTGAGGAGTTGCAAACCCTGCAGAGAGAAAAGGACAGTTTTTGCAAAGAGAAGGAGGATCTCTCTGCTCGCTTGCTTGAACAAGAAAAAGCACAAGGAGGTAGCAGCATCATACAGTCTGCATTACATCAACCCTCAGCCTTCTTTCTGTCTGTTTTTTTTTTCATGTTTTTATTTTTCTTCGTGTGTGTGTGCAGTGTGTGTGCACCAGGCTGTGTCTCAGGCGAGTGCAGCTCTGAGGGCAGAGCTGGATGAGGAGAGGAGGAAGTATCAGGGTCTCCTGAGAGAGTTCACCAGACTGGAGCAGAGATACGACAACCTCAGGGAGATGAGTCTGCTCACTGAGGTTCATAACTACACTTACAGACACTCTTAAATACTTTGACAAAAAATACCAATTTGGTCTAAAACTCCATCTCGGTTGCTGAGAGTAATTTTTTTTCTCCTCACAACAGCGCACCAAGGGCCACAGAAGGACGGACTCCACCCAGAGTCTGAGCTTGGAGCCTCCCTCCCCCACCCCGCTGTCACCCCAGTCTCTCACCCCACTCTCCCTGTCACCCTTCCCATCTGCCTTCCCTTCGCCGGAGGAGGTCCGCAGGGTCAGCGTGACGTCTCCCTCCCTGGAGAGGAGAGTCTCTGTGTGGTGCCTTGAAACGCCAATGGTGAGAGAAATAGAGAACAGAAAAAAACAAAACTTAAAGAAGCATGTCACAAAACTTCCCTCAAGTTTCTGTGGAAAAAACATTTTATGAGTAGCAATCCCCACTTTTTCCCCCTATATGATTGTTGATTCTCAGTGTGTGCCTGGGTGCGTTTCCAACTTGCAAAATAATCTCATTAGGGCAGGCAATAAAATGTCACACAGTGTTCATGTTTGCATTGACAGGACCAGTTGATGGAGAGGATGGACGTGGCCAAAGACCCGGCAGTGAAGATGAAAGGAGAGGACCTGGCACACGCTTACGATGCTGTACGAGTGGCCAACAAGTCAGTCTGTCACTACTCACTCGTTCATTCCTATTAGTGTATCAACTTGCTTCCTCTTCAATTTTATGCTGATTTATAACTCTGATCCTGTTTTTTTGCTCCCCTCGTCTGCGTCAGGTTTCTGGAGAGCCAGCTGCGTGGCCAGCGCACTCAGTGGGAGGAGGAGCTGGAGGCTCTGAGGTGCCAGCTTAGTCAAGCGATCTCTGGTTCTACCTCTGCTGCACGGCAACAGGTATCAACTTATTAAGGCAGTCATCTGTGGTGCATCAAGGATACTGTTGAAAGACTGAGTATAAATTGAAAAAAATAGCTAGAATAAGAGTCCTAATGGTCTTTGTTTTAACATTCTGACATATTTTAGTGTTGCACCTTTTCTTTTCCTTCACCTTATTATACTCTCATCTTCCCACAAAATCCCTTCCTACCTTCTTCTTCATCACGCACCACTTCTCTCTGACATAATCAGAGCATTGGCTATAAGCCAGAAATCCAAAGTGTAAGTGTGTTTGTGTGTAAAGGACCTGCAGGAGCTACTAGAGGCCAGAGAGCAAGAGTGTGTCAGATTGAGGAGAGAGCTGAAGGAGCTTAGAAACACAGTCTCACTCAGACGACTCCTGACACAAGGTAAGATTTCATCAGATGGCCTACGAAGGCAAAGTGCAGAACCTCACTCGAATGCTGTTGTCATGTGAAAGTCTTCTAATTTTGTGTTTCAACCTGAAGATTAAATTCAGAGGTTATGGTTGGCTATGCACTTTCAGAATAAAGTGTTTGTTGGTCTTGCCGTTTTTCTTCTTACTGAAAAGATGACATATAAGAAGTATGAAGTTTTCACTTGACATCGTGAAAACTATATTTGGATCATTAACTTATATTGCTCCTAAATATAATGATGTTAAACTGTGCTTGAGAACAGACAAGTAAAGACTTTACATCATTAGAGAAATTTCATTGTTAGATCAAAAGTTAATATAAATAAAATGCCTTCAGTCCACTGACCTTTTCCACTCAGCAGGTTCATTTATGATCTTGAGTACGACATATAAAATATCAACCTTCTGGCGGTGCTGCTGTTTCAGTTGTTTGTGTTGTGATGTTTTCTCTTTCCAGTTCTTCCATCAGCTTTCACCCCAGAGACCTCCTCCTCCTCCCGACCGAAGCCAGCGACAGTCACTGGTTTGCTGGAATGCAGGAAGAGAGATGAAACCAAGCTCATCAAGAACCTCATCACAGGTGAGATTGATCCCTGTCGGCCTTCCTCATCTTCATCTGCCATTTCTTTCTTTTCCAGGGGTGTTTGAATTTCCCAAGTGTTGAGGAGTTTTTCAAGTAGTAAGAACACTTTACAGGGTATACCAGAATTTGCTTTTTAACTTTCTATTGTGTTATATGTATGATTTTCAGATTTGTTTCTTGACAGCAAACTGAACTGACAAGTACAGACGACACAGCACAGTTTCCCCCTTTAGAGCAACATTAACAAACAAAACAAACTCTTTATTCAAGATATCATGTGTACCAGCATTTCATTAGATATTTTGTTCTCTAAACCCACAGACAGGTTCATGTTGACATTAAGCTACAATAGAAACCGTCTGACATTTTGACCTGGTTTATACAGGACATTTACAAGGAAACTTCTCTAGGCCTCCAACTAACATTTTGTTTCATCACCAGTTAATCTCCAGATTATTTTCTCGATTATCAATTGATCATTTGGTTTATAAAATGTCAGAAAATAGTGAAAAGTGCACATTACATTCCTGTGTTTTGTCCAATCAACAGTCCTAAACCCCCAAATCATCTGTTTACTATCATATAAGACAAAGAAAAAAAGAGAAGCTGGAAATAGGGAATTGTTGATATTTGTTTCCATGGAAAATTATTTTAACAATTAATCTATTAACAGAATAGGTGCTTTAGAAACAAACCCATCTATGGGATGGTGAGACCTCAACTTTGTCGCGTTGCCTCCGATTATGATGTGACTCACAAGAACAAACTTTTACTGTGACTAACTCGTCTATAGCTGACAAATATGACCTGGCCGTGCTCGCTCTGCCATTGCTGCTCTCTCTGTCTGCGCTCCAGACATCCGTGTTGACAGCGCCCTGTCCCTGCCTCCTGGTCTGCCTGCCAGCGTGCTCTTCCTGTGTGTTCGTCAGGCCGACTGCAGCGGAGACCAAACTCACGCTCGCTCACTCTGTAGCGCTGCTGTGACGGCTATGAAGGCAACTCTGAAGGTAACCTGAGTTCTGAATCCGCTCGGTGCACCATATGGTTGAGGTTTCATGCATAAGGGCAGATCACCTCCTGTCGGGTAGGTTGTCACTCACAAGAGAAGCACCGACAACTGACTTTGAAACACTTTGATGTGATTGTCCTATGCATGTGTCCAACCCCAACAACCTGGCCCTTAAGGAGAAAGTAAACCTCAACGAAGCCCACATACCCCTCTCTCTCTCTCTCTCACACACACACACATAGACAACTTGCACACATAATAGCACTGCGATATTTTTTTTATCACATTACCTTTGATCTCTAGGTAACAATATAACCTTTGTTCATCTCATCTGTCCCTGCAGAAACATAGTAACGATGTAAATATGACAGCTCTGTGGCTGAAAAACGCCTGTCTGTTGCACGACCTGTTGACCCAGCACTCCCCAAAACAGGTAGGATGAACATGTATTTATTATTATTTACATCTTATTGACTGAGAGCATCTTTGTCGCTAAAAAACGCAGTGAAGAAGTCAAGAATTTTTCCTCATATTTCACACCATCTGGTCTTTGATGAATAGAGGAACATAATCTTTGTAGTAGTCGGGGATTCATTGATTACTGACATAGAAAAAAAATGTCAATACATTTTACTACATGAATGTATGACTGGATTGATTACTTTTCAGACTCTTGACTCAGACGAACTGGTTCCACTGACCTCTGATCTGAGTGACTTGATCCGCGCCCTGAGTGACCTCTGTATCCAGGCCTATCAGCAGCTCCTCTCCATCACTGAAGCACGTCTACAAAACATCATAGGTACCACTACAATGAAGACGATGCTGGCCATGCTCTCCCCTCCAGTGCACCTCTTATCTTACCTCCTGCTCCCTCTCTCTCCCTCAGTCCCTGCTATGTTGGAGAGCGAGACCATCCCAGGTCTGTCTGGCTCGGCGGTAAAGTTGGTAACGTCCAGAAAGCGAGCGGGCTCAGACCCCAGGCCTGTAGGAGGCGATGCTCCCACTATGGCGTCGGTGCTGAGGGAGCTGGGAGCCCTTCACACTGCTTTGTCCAATCAGGCTCTGCCCCCGACACAGATGGAGCAGGCCTTCCACCAGCTCACCTACCTCATCTCTGCCTCCGCTCTCAACAGCCTGCTGCTGAGGAAAGACATGTGCTGCTGGAGTCGTGGCATGCAAATACGGTAGAAATATACACACAACATTTTTTTCATATCATGTAAAGGCATGCGATTTTAAATTGCACTATACTATAACACAATATGTTCTAGAGTTGGCCAATATGAAGCTATACACCATGAGCTCTTAACATTTTTTCTATACTGCTAATACCGAGGAAGCTCTTTCTTTAAAACCTCCAAAAACAAATATTCTCTGTATTTATTTTTATCTATAAATTATTATTCAACTGAATTCCCAGGAATTCTACTCTATCATGATATTGTGATATAAAATTATATACAGTTATTGAAGATTGTAACACATATTGCTCCTAATTTGCCCACTACAGCTGCACTGGTGTGATCCGCAAAACTGTCTCTGCTCAAAAACAGTTTAATTTAATTTATTGAATTTATTTAACCTAATTTAATTCAATTTTGTAGTTAATTTACTTTAATTCAATTTAATTATTTTAATTAAATTTATTTTATTGAATGGAGTTTAAGTTATGAGTTAATTAAATTTAACTAATAGATTTTTAATATATTATATTTATTTGAGTTGAGTTAATTTAATCAATTAATGTAATAAAATATTTTTGTTAATTTAATTTAATTCAATTTATTTATTTTAATTTAATTTATGTATTTCATTTTAATTCAATTTAATTTATTTAATTTAAATTAAGTTTTATTGCATTTTTTAATGTGATTTAGTTACATTTTTACTTAACAATATTTAATTTAATGTAATTTAAAAGTAGTTGCCGATTAATTTTCTGTCGATTAATCAGCTAATTGTTTCAGATCTACTCCAAATGTTCATCTGATTTTACGCTAGGAGGAGAAAATGATGAGAATATGCACGTCCTGACTCTATAATGATATACAACACCATAACTTACAGCCTCACACATGGCCGTAGTAATACCATTAATACCTCCCTGAAACAGTATCAACATGGATTAATTACATATAAAGTATATATAAAGTTAATGCACATTACAGTGTACCTGTGTTCATATCATTGTGTCCACCTCCTTCAGGTGAAGTATGTGTAAACATATTAGATTATATATTAATCAGCCTGCCTTTTTCTTGTCACTAAGCTATAATGTGAGTCTGCTGGAGGAGTGGCTGCGCAGTCGAGGTCTGCCGGCAGGGGGCGCTGTGGCCACACTGGAGCCCCTCATCCAGGCAGTTCAGCTGCTGCAGGCCGGGAAAAAGACAGAGGCGGATGCACAGGCCCTTGTTCAGACCTGCACTGCCCTCTCCAGCCAGCAGGTGGGTCTCTGTCTATCTCCATGTCTCTTGAAAGAGGAAAAACTTATTTATGTGTATTTAACTGCCTGCTGGTATCTGCTTTGTTTAACAGATTGTGAAGATTCTGACCCTCTACACTCCCCACAGTGACCTCGATGAAAGAGTCACACTGAATTTCATCCGTACTGTCCAGGTACTGTCTGCAGCTGCAAGGGTTGCATGTGTTTATCAGTTTAAAGTAGTGTGTCTCATGTGAGTGGTCTCTGTCTTTGCTCTTCTAGGGGCTTCTCAAAGGTCGTTCTGATGGTCAGCCTCCGCAGCTCCTAATGGATGTGAGGCGAGTGTTTCCTGTCACATTTCCCTACTCGCCTCCCCCCGTCCTCCATGCTGAGCAGTTAGTCATCCCAGACTCCCTCAAGATCTCCTTTCTACGCAGAGCCTAAAAAACAGGATGCCTTGCCTCTTCAGAGCAAATATATTAATGTTTTAGCACATTTAACTCCCAACCTATTGAATTTAGTCCTTTGAAATTGAAATAACTTCCAGGAGGTGTTACTTGTTTAATTAATCTGTTAAATATCAGTGGATTAGTCTGTATACTATTGAAGGTCAGAGATCTCTGCTAACTAACTGGTGAGTTTGAAATGGCCTGAATGTTAATGGTGAGCAGGAATATAAAGTCTTTCTTTAAAAAAAGGTAGTACATTCTTTAAAAAAAATATATCCCAGCACAGTTTGACAAACAAGAAATGAAATTAGGCTTTTTTTTTCATATTTTATTGGAAGCAGAAACACAATGAGACTGCAGTCCCAGGAACCTCAACTCCCAATAAGAACAATCAGAATAAAAAAAACCCAAAAAATTAGAAACATCTCGTGTATAAAAAAATTCTCATGCGAGTACTTTGTACCACTACACATCATCAGTAATACATATTTATATATTCACAAACATTTGAAAAATAGAAAACAAGAATGAAATATCAAAATAAAGGAGACACCAATTGGCAATTAACATCAAATAATTATGCGTGCTGGCACAATACATTTTTTTCTTTTTGTTTTATTGTTCCTATCATGCACCATTTCTGGAAGTACAGGAGCGGCGTCGCTGTGCAGGCGTCTGTCTGTGTGGCCTGGTCAGTTAGACAGAACAGATCATGCATGTCTGTCCGCTTTGTGTCTGTGTGCTTTTCGTTGTGCTTCTACATTTCTCCTCGTCCTTAACTTCCGTGTGCATCCCTGTTCCACATGCCAGTCCAATACCCCAACACGCAAACTGAGCCTCTGAAGGAGGAGGAATTACTAAAGTATCATTGTCAACAGCAATAAATAAAGATTTGTTTTCGTGGCATTTCCAGCTATGTGACAGTTGTGTACCTGTTATTTAAAGTTATTAAAAGACTGTGCAGATGTCCCCTTGAATAAAAGGCCTTGTACACACCAGAGAGTGAAACAACATGTTTAGATTTAGTTTAGTTAGATGGGTGGTTTTCCTTTGTAGAGTATATATATAACGATATATAATGTCAGTGTAAAAGTCAGAAGCTAGCAGTGTATTTATTTGGCTCTTACTCAAGCCCATTAAATGATCAGATTTGTGCAAATTGCTTGTTATTCATCTCCAGTGTGTACACGGCCTTCGCATATCTTTCAATAATAGCTACATATCCAGACTGGGCACCCACACACACATAATTCCCAACTGCCCAGTCACCCAGAGCAAAAATTCAAGTCTACAAAAGAGCAGCAAACTTCACTTCACATAGTCTGATGTGTTTGTTACATCCGAGCTATTTACAACGCCCAACAACAACAACAATCGATCTCTCTCCAGGTTATTTTTCCTCCGCGCTGAAAAGCTGTACAAACAAATTTCAGTCTCTAATCAGCTCTACTACAGCTGTGATATTTGGCCCATTACAATAGAGACAGCATTTTACAACATATCAGACAAACACTTGTGCTGATATAATAAGAATAATAATCCACAATGTAAACATTATAAGACTGCTTCAAAAATGACTCATCTACATAGATTTCTTTATAGATTAGATGCATAGAGTTCAGTTCTTACACCTTGTTCAAAAGAGGGGGTCTGTTCAATTATTCATTTACGATCGAGTGCTTTGGGGGTTGAGGCCCCGATCGGTGGCAACTTAAAAAAGAGGCAGAAATAGAAAAAAAACAAAATAAAAAACACCCTGTCATTATTAAACTTGGACATTTCCTCACTCTGGATGCTTTTTTGTTCACAACAAACATACACACACATGTCTTATAGATAAATAAACTGATCAATCTTTTTAAAAAAAAGGGCATTCATGAAAATAGAAGTTGAATTAAGAGACATGCTGGACAGTCAATAGTCAATTCAGAACATTTCGTTTCGATTAAAGACATAAATGTAACTGCAGGATGATTTGACGCCGCGGTGTGTAATTCCATAAACAATTACTGAAAGACAAAAAAAAAAGATCAGAGTATAAATGTGTTATTATGGGTGCATTAAAGACCCTGTGCTTCTAAATCTTCACACTACATCTCTACTAAACTGTAGCTCCTCTTTTAAATGTCAGCGCCAGACTTGGTGTGGTCTGGATCTGCAGCCCTTTAGCAGAGGTCTGACTTCTCGGTATCAGGGATCAGGGTTACCGCATCTGCAGCTGGATCATTAGGGATCATGGGTAGGTAGATCATTAGTGATTTGTGCTCTCTCTACGTGGTCTTGTAACCCACGCAGATATTTGAACTCAGAGGATGTCGCTTTTGCAAAATAGGATCTCAGGGACACGTTTTTATCATCTTCTTACGTGCAAGGTTTTGGTTAGACAAATAGTTTTTTTCTTTTTTAAAGAAAAGGAGGTGGCAGTCAAGTTTTTCTTCTTCCATCATGCACCTCTCACACAGCCAGCGTTAGGCATGTCTAGCGGCAGAATGTTTACAGTAACACAAAAAAAGATGGAAATAACCATCATAAGATATACAGTAAGACGCATCCTCCCCAAAGTAAAAGACACTTAGAAAAATCCTCCCAAAATCTAATCTGAATATGAACACCCCCCTCTGTGTGATGTTCTTTGCTTGTGATGGCTTCCTGTGATTACATTTGCAGGTAACAGGCAACACGGGCGGCTACATGAGGTCAACGTTAGAAACACCTTACAGACACACTCGCACGTTACGAGCGCCACACGCGCTCAAACGCACATTCTCACGCACATATAGTCTGATGAATCACAGTGCTTGAAGGCGCGTTGTCATCAGATTAATCTCTCTATACGGTCGCTGTATAGGAGGCAGACACACTGTACGAGGGTCAACAAGACAGAAGGCATTGAGGGTGTCAGGCAGTGTGCTCTGTTACAGGGTAGACGGACATAAAGACGGACAAGGACAATCTTTCAAGTACCACACGTCCATCGAATAATCCTGTATATAACTTTACATATGTCCTTCATATATTATAAATTATGATATATAGAATTATTTAAATATAAATATAATTTGGAAGAAAGCGGTAAATAAATATTAAAATGATCATAACTAAATAGTGCTTTGTTCCCTGTATGCCATATCCCCAACCCGATATCTGGAATGTTTGAGGCCTTGCAGCCGTTTTGTTGTTGTTAATGGGTCAGTTGGACAGTTGGTCCTGTTGTGCTCAGGGCTGGTCTTGGCATATTTCAGCGATTATCTGTTGGCACTTGCGGTCCCTTCTCTGGGCGGGGGCACACCAGGGAAGGGACGAGAGGAACTGGAAAGGAGAAGGGGGTAAGGTAAAGAGGCTGAGAAAAAGTGAGAAAGAAAGCCAAAATATTAAAGGCTACAAGATATTTCTCACCCTAACCAGTCAAACGAGGTGTGTGTGTGTGTATGTGTGTGAGTGTGTGTAATGGCATGACTCACCTCTGCAGATAGAGGAAAGCAGATATATGCTCTATGATTAAACTCTATGTATTGTTCATCAAAAGGATGGCTGATAACATCTGCAACAATAAAGACACTGGTTTTGAAGAGAATTAGTGATGACTTGTTTAGCACTGTGTCCTTTCCACTGAAATGAATGTATTTACAGCACTGGATGTGTGGTGACTTATCTGTGCTTTTACAACACTGGATCATCAGGGCAGTGGCTAGCAGTGGCTTAGGAGAGCTCCGGGGCAGTAGTAGGTGGCGACGTCTGATCGAGCTTCAGACGGGTCGTTTTCCACCCTGTCGTGTCTCTTAGCTGCGGCCCTCCTCTGCAGAGCGCTGGTCAGACTTGAGCTTGACGAACTCCTTGGCCACGTCGTCGTTGTTGCGCTGGGAGAGGATACGCAGGACGGTGAGGCCCGTCTCGTCCATGTGGATGCGTTTACCCAGCGGCAGCCAGCAGGCGACGCTGCCTTTGGAGGCCATGTCCTTCAGCTGCAGGACGGCCATGCCCACGGTGCGGTCCTCTCGTGCGAAGCAGTAGTCCTTCACACACACCTGCAGCTCGTAGCACTCAGGGCCCACCTCGTTACTCAGGGTGCTGCAGTGGAGAGGAGAGACGAGTTAACAACAATCTGTTCGCATGTTGTCATTTTCTACAGCTTTAAGACAAAACAACCAATCATTATCAGCATCATTACTCACAAAGTGAAGGTTTCATTGTATTTCGGAGCCCAGCTGTTGTTCTTCGACTTGGTGGCGTACTTCCTCTTCTTGTCGCTGAGGTGAGGGCCGATGATGTAGACCTCAACAAATGGCCGGAATATTCCCTGCGTCTGCCACCTCAGGTCATTGGCAGCCACCACTGAGACAGAGAGAGATGGAGAGAGAGGAAATGGAAGGAAAGACGGTGGGAAGGCGTGGGAGAGAGAGAGAAAGAGAGAGAGATTCATGTGGAGAAAATGTGTGAACAGTGAGAAAATGTGTGAGTGAACAGAAAATTCAGAGCAAGAAAATACTGGCTCTCCCTCAGGTCTCATATTCAGTTCCTTGTTAAGGTAGTGAAGGGGGAGAATTGGGATTTTATTTCATTACAAAGTCATATTTTTCTTTGGAAGCTGAAAAGCAGTCGGGCACTGGCTTTTATGCCTATTCATCATGGCAATATTATATATCCATATGACTTTCCACATGCATAGGCTTGTGCCTTTGACATTGGAAACAAATTACATTTATTGCTAACTGTAAAGCTCTCACTCATTTGCTTATTTCTTCTTTTCTGTTAGACCACCCCAGGTCTTCTTGGTGATCATTTATACCATTATACTGTATACTACAACCAATTGAAAGCCCTTGACTAAACATGTGATCTCTTCATCATTTAACTAATCATGCGACTTCTAAAACCAATTGGCTGCTCCAGTGGTAACTTAAATGTGACGTATTAAAGGGGGTGAATTACTTATGCAAACATGTATTTTTTTTGTATTTTATATTTGTAATGAAATTGTCTTAGATTTAAACTGACTCATGCAAAAAACGTCTCTTTTTTGGCCAAGAGTACATTCAAAATAACACATCTGTTTGTCGCATTTCAAACATACTGACACCCAACTCAAGGTGCACATGCTAGCTTTTTCCAGAGCTTTCAACCTTAACACATGGTCTTCATCAGTGGATCGAGTTTGATCAGCTGTCATCGAGATCAATCTGTTGACATGCGAGCTCAGTAGCTGTTATCATTTCATCCATAGGACTTTTAGGACTATAACCATATGATATGGTTGAAAGCTCTGGAAAAAGCTAGCAAGTGGACCCTTAAATTGGGATTGTTTTGTCAAACTTGTATTTACAGTGTCAGGAATGAACTCTCATGCTCACTGATCCATGGTTCAGTTTCCAGAGGTGAAAATAAAAAGTGGGGAAAGGAATCTTGTCCTTTACCTTTCACTGTGACCTTGTGCTCTCCGGTGTTTGGGTGAGTGAAAATCTCCACATGGATGGACACCTCTCCCACGGCGTCATCCACCCCAGAGCCTGACAGGACAGACAGAGAGTGAGTGGCACGTCAGTGCCTTTGAATTTGGAAACGTTGGACTCTTTTGTGCTCCTATCACAGACCAAACACTCACACACACACACACACACACACACACACCACTGTGCCCTCTGTTCCCAATTCCCCTCCTCACTTTGAAAGGTTACAGACCAAATCCATTTCAATTTCATGAATTGAACATTGAAATGGATTTGGCTATAACCTTCTGGATATCGCACAGAATATTGACAAGGCAAACACATCTTTATACTAAACTAATCACTGTGTAACAGGAGGACGTAAAATAAGGCATAGTGATCTGCTTGTGCATATGTTGTGGTCTGGAAGTGGACAAACAGACAAAGCTGCTATGAGTGGGCATAAGTGATTTAATACAGGTAGCACTGCTATTCTCTGTAATGCAGTATAACAGTAAAACATCTCTCAATAACTCTACAGCTACAGTCCAGTGTACAGATAGTTTTGTACTGACCTGAAATAACTGTCTCTGCATTATCATTAGACACTGACTGAATAGCCTTTCGTTCACATTCAGCAATTGAGAGGTAATAATTTCTCTCCAGTGAGGACAGTAATTTGTGCCCACTCATAGATGCAAGGTGTCTGTTAGGATGCAGGGTGATTAGTAAGAGGCAGAGAAGAAGACAGGAGAGAAGCTGGAGAAGGTCAACTGACAAGTGTGGATCCCCCGACACAGATCAGGTCGGGACATGCTCAGATGGATCGAGACAGGTGGACACACCCATTCCTTGGTAAAGACTTTTACCCAAGCATGGTAAGAGGAGGTCACAAGAAAGGGGGAGGAGCTTACGGAGAGCCCAGAGCACGACTGATACCCAGCTCTCTCAATAAAGCTGTGCTGTGTGAAGAGGCACGTGTCTGGAGGACTCAAATTCAAGTTCAAGTTCCAGATCCATATTTTTCAAATATGTTTTTACTATATTTACCTAATATTGTCATATTTCTCCACAGTGTATTTTTAATATTTCTGTTTCTATCTACCCTATACATAGGACAGAATTACATGTCTGTACATCCTGGGATCTCTCCTCTATCGCTCTTCCTGAGGTTTCTTCCTGTTTTTTTTCCCCTTATACTAAATGAAAGTCTAAGGACAGAGAGTGTTGTAAAACCCTTTGAGGCAAATTGGTGATTTTTGATAAAATGTACTTGACAGGACTCAAATTTTACTTATAATATTCTAAACTAAGTATTCTAACCTAACTAGGATTGCAAATGGTTAAAATCAGAGTTTTTTTTGCATTTTAACCCTAAAGACCAAATGGATTTGAGTCCCACATCCAAGATAACTCAACTCTGGACCTGGGTCCATGTTCAGGTCTTGGGGTCCTTGGCTCCATATTTGTAGGCTGTAAGACTGTTTTAGGGGAAAGAAGACAGTGATGGCTCCACTCAGGCTCCAACACTTTTGTCTGGGAGGGAGAAGGTGGACAAATCCTTCCTCAGTGTCTCTGTGTGGTTTCGTGCTGCATGTGAACAAGTGGTTGAGATCCACATACAACTCCAGAAGGATACGGTGACAGATGGACATTCATTTTCAATGTTTTAATTAGTGTCCTCACTCCGTCAACGGTATCTTTGTGGCGACGACCGGCAGCCTGTGTATGTGTGTTTTCAACCAGCCGCCCACTAAACAAGGTGTCTGTGGGAGTTAGACGGCAGAGTGTTCCTGGCATGCAGCTCTCTGCATCTCTCCAGGGAGCATTATGGGATTGTTGGTCTCGCTGCCAACAGGACCAAAGAGAACAGCAGTCATCCATCTGGCCTTCCTTGTCTACTGTGTGGAGGACGTCCATGAAAGATGAGAAAGAAACTTTGCTGGCTGGGGGGGCTTGAAGATGTTGCCAAGAAAACGCAGGCTTTTCTTCTTCAATAAACACAGCAATCAGAGGTGCAAATTTTGTACCATATTGCAAATCTCCACCAGAACAGACATTAAATCTCAAACTTGTACTGCGATTGCGCCAAAGCATCAACAGAGCTCCCTGCATATTCACAAATGACCCTTGATTATTTCAATTACAAATAACGCAGCTCACAGCCTGCAGTACGTACGAATGACAGTCATCACTGATCAGCAGCAGTCGAGTTCATAAGAATAAATTCCACTGAGCTTCGTTCAGTCATCCTGCTCTAATCGTCTGCTCTCATACGGCTAGAAAGACTATCCAGTGAAATCTGCTTGGCAGGAAGTTAATTTGCATCCGCGTTACAGTCAAGGACATCCAGCAGCTGGTGGGAAGGCTAAAGACTTTGTTTTCTATATATACGTCCACTGTGGAAGCAAAGAAAGCACATCATAATTTGAATTTTATTAGCAACTGAATACCTAATTATGAAGCTTAACCACTACTGAAAGCTTCATGTTGAAATTTAAATACTACTTAGTGGTATAGATATAGATAGTGATTAAATGTTTTATGTTAGCCATCAGTCTGAATTTGTGTGGTCTGAATTCTATGAAACTTCCAGAAGTTAATTTCAAGTTTAGAAATTTCAAAGACTTGATTTCAGATAGAACATCTAAGTATCAAAAAAACTATATTCAAGTTGCTTAAATTAATCATTTTCTGATCTAAAAGTCAAGTGAAAAAATCAAGTAGCTCATTTTGTATTGATGAAATTCAGACACACAAAAAAATCAAGATTAAAAATTCAAACTTGAACATTCAGACTAATTCAGCTGAATCTGTGTTTTTGAAATTGAAATGACCTAACTGGAAATCTCTGAGGGCAATTCAGACCACACAAATTCAGACAGATAGCTTTCAAAGTAAAATATTTGAATGCTATCCATTCAGTGGTTTTTAAATTTCAAAATTAGGTTTTCAGTTGTGATTAAATTTCACAATTAGGTATTCAGCTGCTTATAAAATTCTAATTATTATGGCCTTTCTTTGCTTCCATACTTATCTCCTTGGTTTCTGTCCATAGGAAAACAACAGAACTTGGTATGCAGTATATTTTTACAAGTCTCTAACTGGAGCCTTAACCATTTTCCATCCCACTGTTGTCCATCTGAGAGGACTGCCAGTGTGCTGGAGCTTGTGCAGCATCAAATGAAGTGAGACAGTGAAGCTAAGTCAATGCACAAACACTGAATTAGCTGAATGCATACAGTTGTCTGTGAGCAAGAGTCAACTCTTTTGATACTAATCTAAAGTGACAGAAATCAGACCACCTGACCTGAGGGACTGTTTCTGATTGGCTCAATCTGTGGAGAGGGGATGAGTTGAGCACCCTCTCTCATCACTGCTGTAGGGAGGGCCGCGCTGCACGTGGGAGCTGTGTGTGTGTTTTGTATGTGTCTGCCTCTGTTCGTGTTTGCGTGTGATGACAGAGTAGGCAAGGACAGGGAGCCCTCCCAGACAAACTGAGCCAAAAGCCATCATCATCTTCAGAATAATACTAGTCCTCTTCATCAGCGTCTTTCATTTCAAAACACAGCGGGACGGGTGGTAACGTGGAGGAAAAGGATTTCTGTTTCTCTGTTTTCCTCGCTGGAGTCAGACAATACACGGTGCTTCTGCTTCAACAACCTTAAGGACAGTCTCACTCAGTCACATTGGCTCTGCTCAGCCTCTTCCTCTCACCCACGTACACACACACACACACACACACACATACACACACACACACTCGCTCGGCCCCCGGGCCTCTCTCGGTGACATCATGCTGGATCAGGATTCCTCCACACTTTAATGCATTTCTGTTCTTTTTGTCTGATGTCAGCACATCATGCTTCAGTGTCTGCTCATACATACAGTCCATGGCGTATGTATTCAGTGCAGTTCCGTACATACAGACATCAGTGTGTACATTACATGCATGAATGCATAAAGTCTATGTTCTTATTGTTGTGGTGGGCATGTACAGTATGTGTGTGCAAAAATGCAGAGATAGAGAGAGAAAAAAAGAGAGGGAGTATGTTCAGTCTGTGCATTGCATTTGTCTGTTGGGATGAGTTTGAGCAGGCAGGGGAGTTTCAGGATGCACATGGGGGGGTGGAGGGTGGAGGGTGGAGGGAGGAGGGAGTTGGGCTTTGGTCTGGAGGCTCTCTGGTGGTCCTGGATGTCTCAGGCCCTGAGCCTTAATGCCACATACCCTTGTCTGGGTAAACATCCTCACTAGTGGTGAACCTCACCCCCTTCCCGCCGAACACTGGCCCACAGACGGGGCAGAAGGAGGGAGTAGACAGAGAAAGGAGAAACACGTAGAAATATGAGGTTTGCAGAGGTTGAATTTAAGAATTACAGAGTAGAAAAACAGACCAACATTTATGAGTCTTGTTCCTAAAGGTGGGAGAGATCCTGATAGATACGCTGTTTTTTTAATTTTAAAAAATCAGCTTTTTTTCTGTTTAATTCTTCTGATCTGCTGCGCAATCCTGCAACACGCAAAGCCCACACAGATCTACTGCTGTAAAATGTACTTAGGTATGCTCCAAAAAAAACTACCACATGGCATTTTGCTAATTAAATTTTAAACTATCATCCACTCAAATGGCATTTCTACCAGCGGTGCTCAGGGACAGTGTGTCAGCATCAGCACTTCCACAAAGATGATGGCTGTTATGTAGCCATCTGACGGTAGGATGGAGGCTGAGCAACAGAATCAAAGAGTGAGAGAAAAGAGGGGGTGGGTATTTATTTTTTTCATTGCAAATAGCTGTCAGATCATGTAAAGAATAGTCTCTGTGTTTCCGGAGGCTGGCTACCAGGAGACTCAGCATTTCCGAGCAGAGAGAAAATATTGTCTCGACTTCATGCTCTACAAAGCATGTGAGATACTTTCAGGATATAGAGCTCAGCAGTTGGGAAACCCTAACATCAACATCAACATCCTTGGAGAGAGCAAAGCAATCAGAGAATTACATAACATTAGAAACCTTCGATACTGGAAGTAGAGTGTCACAGAGAGTAAAGACTGTTAGGTTACCTTGTGCGTTCTGTGACTGGACAAAGGTCCTAATGAGTTTGTCTGTAGCCTGCGTGTAGAGGGACAGGGCATAGTGGAGAGACTGGAGGTCAGGACTCTTCTCCAGGAAAGTCTTCTTCAGACCCACACCACCAGCATGGAAATATTGCTAACATACACACAGGCAGACAGACAAAGTAGAGTAGAGGGCTTAGAGAAGGCACTTTCTTAATACCTTTGTTCTTATAAGAAAAAAAAAAGGGATTCAAAATGTTTACACAATAATCCAGAGCTGCAACAAATGGTCAGACTGCTCAATCAAAGACCTGAAGTTAATTAATTAAATATGTACATAATCTGTGGCATGTTAGAGGGCCCCTGTCCAGCTCTAAACCTCCTGAATCATTTCTCTGGCCCTGCGCTGTAGATGCTTGTGTCATTTGTAAAAGAAATGCTTTTTGATTTAAATGTCCATTTCAAATATCTGTCTTATTTTCCCTTTCTTAACCCATCGCAAAGGTACTTATGCTAATTGCGTAAGTTGTCCTGCCATCAGCTTTTAGATAATTATGCCGTCAATACAGTGACTTTTAGTCGTTTTTCAAAATGCTTTTTGTAACTTAAAATGCTTAGCCCAGTACATCACATGCTCCTATATACATATGGAAGAAACGTGATTCTAAATTAAGTTTTCTACAACTTAAACAGTAACCTAAAGTTTCTACCTTGATGGTGTCCAGGGCCAGCTCTATCACCGCGCACTGCTTAGGTGTGAGCGCTTTGGCCTCCTCACGAACCATGTGCTCCTGCAGATGACAACAACAGAAGCAAAAACCAAAATGACCGTCCATTAATATGCCCTGTCTCATATTTTCTAAGCAATTAGAGTCTTGATCTGAAGCACTGATGCCAGGCTCAGAGCATAATGGTGTAAAAACATATTGCACCTTCAGCTTGGACAGCTGTCCCAGCTCCTTGGCAGCGTTAAAGATGAGCTGAGTGCCCTGTAGGAGACAGAAAGAGAGGAAGAGAGAGAAAGACAGATAGAAGAAAGGTAAACAGAAGGAGAGAGGGGAGTAGTGTTATTATCATGACAATGCAGGGAAGCAGTAAACGGCTTAGTGTCACACAGAGGACAGCGACGTTTCTGACACACACATTCATAAACAGTCACTCTAAGCCGCTTTACAGATGTCATAGTACTTTTTCCTTCAAGTGCTGTTATCACACTTATCTGTGTTTTATTCATTCTAAAACATTACACTCCGCTGCACACACACACACACACACACACACACACACACACTAACACACACACACACACACACACACACACCCCCACAGAGACATTTCAGTACGAAGAGAAGGGAAAGTGGCTCAGCTCGTAGTGAGGGCAAGAAAGAAGACATACTCGTGCACTCATGAACACACGTGTGCAGGCACACACACACACGTAGCAGCTATGCAGTTGCACTGTGGCGTACGCAGGTATTTACTGGAAGTCCAGCCTAATGCAATACTCTGGTAAGAGAATATATCACTAAGTGCTGCTGACTGCACCTTCAAATCCAATCTTTGGTTACAGCCTTAGACATGAAATATGCTTTTATTTTTACACTGTGTGGAGTTTTAATAATCTTACAAACAACATCACAATAATGCCAGAAAGTGAAACAAAACACATGAGTTTCTGTGCATAACAGATTCATTATGTTAGAAACCTTACAATGGTGTACACTCTTGAAACTGTGATGTGTTTACTCATTTAAGCTGTGTAGATTCAGCAATGCCTGACAGGCTCGTGTGAGAGTAATCCAGCCACCCTCCACTGCTACACTATGTTCAACTGACAGAAAATAAGGTACATAGTTGTGCCTTTTGTCGCAGGGGCTGCTGTGATGAAAAGAACTACTTTATGCCAAAATATTTGGACCCTATGAGCCGATTTTCTGCAGCTAAAATGCACCATGAACCGCAAGTCAAAGTGCCAACCATCACTTGCTTTCAGCTTTGCCTCATGAAGCTCATCCGCTTGGACTTGCATTGCTACTTGCAGCTGAACCACGCCCTATTTTTTACTTCTGTGTTGCATTGCAGCGATAGAGATAGCCAATATGGAACAAACAGCGTGTTGTTTTAAAATGCAAGTGAAATTAAGTGGCGATTGAACTCCTCGACTTATGGTTTGTGTAGATTAGAGTGTACGACCTGTGGTGAGGCTGGGAGTGCAGGCAGCTACTGCTACAGCATTTCATAGGGAGGGGGGGTTTCACAGCATATAAACAACACTACAGAGGGATGTTGTGTAAAAACAAAAGTGAAAAATTAATATTTCCACTGCTTTGTTTGACTGGCGAGCTGAGGGAGAGAGACGGAGACACGGAGAGAAGACATAGAGGAGAGAGACAAGACACATTGATCTAAAGGGGTTTAGTCCTTACATCACTGTGAGAAGCACTCTTCAGCCTCCCCTGGAAAGAGAGCATGTGGTTAATACTTCAAGCAGTGGCCAGTCCCTGCAGTCTGACTTCACTTTCATTGGCTACATGTGAATACGCAAATGTTGCTGTTACATGTTGCTGTTGAAAAATGTAAAAAAAAAAAAAAAAGGAGGATACTTGTCGCTGCCAGAGATGTCGCCTCCTTTCGGTTAGCTAATTAGCTTGCCCTCCAAAACAACAACAACAACAGATTTTGTGCCTTACCACAAAACAAAGAAAACATATTTTAACAATTGTCAATTTAACATCTACGTTCGTGTATGGATTAAACAAACCAGATATAATGTGTTAATTAGTGAGCTTCCGAGGAGCATTTTTGAACTTTGGAGTGAGCCAGGCTAGCTGTTTTCACCCGCTTCCAGTCTTTAAGCTAAGCTAAGCTAAGCTAACCATCTCTCGCTTCAGACTTAACGCACAGATATGAGAGTGGTATCAATCTTTTTATTAAACTCTTGACAAGAATGCAAATAAGTGTATTTCCTAAAATGTCAAACTATCCCTTTAAAAGAAGATAATAATGTAATATAATAATATAAGACTCACAAACGCTATTTTTTTCTGCCTAATAAGCACTTTTACTTTTGATACTTTAAGCACATTTTACTGATAATACTTTTGTACTTTTACTTTAGTTATATTTTCAGAACAGGAATTTTACTTGTATTAGTTTCACAGTGTGGTTATTTCTTCTTTTACTAAAGTAAAGGAACTGAATACTTCCTCCACCACTGGTTACACTTGACATTAAACAATAAACAAGTGCAGCAGATTGCGTGGACCGAGAAACACACATCAATTCTGCTTAGAAGAAAACAAAACACATCACTTCCTGTGCACTATAAAGTACACCATAGATCAGATAGACTATTCTAAAAGGTCTCATGTGAAACTAGATGCTTCGTTATATCCTGCAGGAGTCAGTTACAACACTGGTAAAAATTAAGGTTTGTAGCTCACAATGTACAAGTCATCACATGCAGTAGAGCTTTAAAAAATGAAGAGTATTTTTTTTGCATAGTACATTGAATGCACCCTTTTTGACCAACATCAGTTCAAACCAATAACGTCTTGTAAGAAAAGCCATTCTGTGCATCAGGACCAGTGTCATAATACCAGCATTACAATCATCATAGTAACAACAGAACATGAAATCAAACCAGGACAGACCAACATGACAGGTCTGCAGAGACATACAGTACAGTACAGTGTTGTACAGTATACTGAGAGAAGACTGCACTGTTGAAATAGATCAGATGCAAGCAACAAACCGGTGGGGGGGAGGGGGGTCAGGACACAGTTCAAACAGGTGGGAAAGGTGGGGACAGTGGGAGTCGAGAGATCGCGAGATAAAGAATGAAGGATCAGGAAGGAAAGAGGAGCCTCAGGTCGAACCAGTTCGTCAGACTCTCGAAAGGTCGTCCTGAGTCAATCAAGACAATAAAGCACTTCAAAATAAAGGCCGCAAAGTCGAAATTAAAGGCGCTCTCGCGAAGTGAAATTATTGAAGTCGGATCTCGGGCTCGATCCGACCCTTTTGCGGCGAAACGCGCGCACTGCGCGCGCACGCGCGCGCGCATCAAAGGTCGGACAGATCAAGAAAAGTCAAAACAAAGGAAGAATCCCGCTAAAGGAAGATCCTGCTCAAAGAACTCTCCGTGAACCGGACAGATCATTCTCAAAGGTGGAAGAGTCGGGCAGGATAAAGGTCAGTCATCTTTCGTTCGTCAGACTGGAAGGACGTGTATCAGCCTGGACTAAGTAGAGGTAGAGAAGTGAGAGGGGCCAGCGAATAAGTAACTTTATTACTACAAAATGTCTTAGAATATAGCAAATAAGTGTTTTAGCTTTTAACAGCAACTTCAAATGAAAAAATAGTTATTCTAGAGATGATCATGTGGCATTTGCACACATCCAGAGCTCACTTTCTTCTACTCTTTTTGCTCTTCTCTCCTTTTTTCTGATTGGATAAACTCAATTGGACAGGGGCTATCTTCAGACCTATGGCTACTGAGGCTGAACCAGTAGTGTTGATACTGGCCAGCACCGTACATGGTAACCAGAGATGAATTATCACCGTATTAACAGTGATATGAGGCTCTTTAGTTAATAACCAAACACAAATAAGAACACATATATCCAAAAACAAAAGAAAACAAGAGGCTGCTTTCCAAAATGTATGATTCTTTTTGGAAGTGGGCCAGATCCTTTGGGCAAACATTTTCTGCCACTCTGTTGTGAGTTACTCATAAATCAGGAATCTCTCCAAATAATTGTTGGCTGACATACTGGAGAGCAGCCATGAGCTGGTGTTAGAATGATATGGTGCACTCCTTCTTTTCTCTCCCCCCCCCCCCCCGAGTTTGTTTTTTAAAAAAGGGTTTCATCTTGATTGTTTGGATGAATGACGGCACTGGGGGCGGTGTTAAATATAATGTGTGCAGGGGTTAAGAAGTGGCTAAGGATGCCATGTAGATGTGATGCGAAAGCAGTTTGATCTTCTGTTTATAAAGAGGGCCATCTTGAATCGCAACACACACAAAATGTCTGCCTTTGTATTCCCTTTCCTTATCCTCCACCTCCTCCTTCTGTTTCTTTTGATGCTGCCTTGGCAGTTGGAGGTGTGTGTAAGTGTGTATTTGTGCATGTGTGGGTGTATGTGTGTTACATGTCTTGTACATCATTTTTCTGCTGTCGGCCTCATTGCTGTGGTCATCGTCAGAACATGAGAAATACTTCGTATCTCTTCGTAGCAACGTTCACACTTACTTAAACTAATCAGTAAGCTTTCTGGAAAGCAGATCCTAGTGATGTGTATGCATGTGTGTATATGTATGTATGTTTATGTGCATATTTATCCACACTAAAAATGTTAAATAAGTATCACTCCTTGCATGTACAGCAGGCACAGGCAGCAATGAGTGCCAACATAACATGTGTAGCATTATTAATGTGTATTTGTTTGGCTGTGTGCCTCTTCATGTGTAATCGCAGGTCTGAGCGCTCTCACCGTTTGGTCTGTGAGTGGCGGCAGAACGATGGTCTTCTCCATGGTGTTCATCACCAGCTTCCACAGCTCCTTCAACACACGCTTCAGCACAGTCTTCTCACAGATCTTAGCAAACAAAGTCAGGCTGGCGGGAGAAGGGGGAGACAGAAGACAGGAAGGGGAGATGAATAATAATAAGCAGCAGAAGGAGGCAAACACTGTTTTCCTGAAGAAGAAGACGAAGAAGAAGAAGAAGAAGAAAAAAAAAACTGATGATAAAGAGAACAGGAGATTAAACAAAAAAAAAAAAGAGGTGGTTGCTTGAAATCCCTGCCTGCCCAAAAAAGCCTTGTCAGAACAGCACAACAGCTCAGATTTGGGGGAATTTCACTACTGCTTCTACTCACATGGAGTCAGACAAACTCATAGATGCCTTTCTCAGTCTTTGTTATGGCTCGATGAGCAGTTTGAATGTTGAGTAATGATATTAGCTTGAAACAACCTGCTACATGACTGTGGAATCAAGTAGAAATTCCTCTAAAAAGTAAGGAAATTACATCTTAAACTTCTGCGTGTGGATTGCTGGTCAAACTCCTGCTGAGCTGCAACTTAACCTCACAGACATCTACACATTGACCTAAACTGTGATAACCAGACCATTCAACGTACCTTCAAAGTGCATTCAGAGACAGAAACAGGCATCTATGAGTTTGTTTTACCCTGTGTAAAGTAGGTATAATAATAAAATGCCCCCAAAGACTCCACTAAAATGCCTCTAGACTGCCTCACTTGCTGTCCAGGAACTCCATGATGGGCTGCAGGACATTGTCAGCATCTTGAGCCACGCTGCTGGCATTTCCCACATTTGAGGTTCCCTTCACTTGAGCCAAGATGTCTCCCATCTGCTTCACATTCTCCTCTATGTGAGGCTGGAAACTACAGAGGAAGAGTAGAAGAAGCAGTTAATGAAGTCTAAATACACATCACATTAATGTCAGACTTACAGTATGAATGACTTTGTGTGTGAGTGTGTTTCTACCTGACAGAAAACACCCTGCTGAGATCATCCATGACATTGTTGAGCTTAACCTGCAGGTCTTTCAGGATGTCGCTGGCCTCCACACACAGCTAAAGCACATACATGGAAACAGTGTCTGAACTAGGCAGCCGTGACCAAATACTAACAATCGCACACAAAACTAAGCTAGCAAAAAAAAAACAGTTGGGAGTTGGAACTGGAGAGAGGACAGAAAACAGAGAATCACTCACGTCTTTTCCACCCATTGCTTCAAACATCTTCTCCAGCTGAACTCTCAGCTGTTGGATGTTGTTGATCAGGATGCAGGGCTGGGGACAGAAAGATGACACGTGTCTGTTTGAGACAATCAGGGCTCACTGAAACATTTACAAATGGATCTGAGCCTTCTTGTCGGCACAGGATTCAAAGAAACCATCCTCACAACAACCACAGAAATACTGAGTCTTCTTCTGTTCATGGTGTAGACATAATTGCCTGAGCTGACTCCTCTGTGAAAATCCACATGGGTTCATCAAGTCTTCGACCACTCACCACTTTCTCCATGGAGACATAGTTGGCAAACAACTTGGAGATGATATCAGCGTAGGACAGAAGCACATTGCTGATGGTCTGCAGAGAGAAACATGAAAGAGCAACAGATCATCATCAGGGGGTGGATGTAGTTCAGTACCTGCACTCAAAACTACTTTTAAAGATCCTTTTGTTGTATATTGGGTTTATAAGGTATGATTTGAGTGCAAATTGCATTTTTACTGAATCTACCTTAGCAAACCGCTTCATGTAGTGTCCTACGATCTGCGGATCCGGACACTCTAGCTTCCTGATGATCTCAAAGCTCTGGTTGAGCTGGGAAAACACGTCCACCACCGAACAGGAGAACAAAGCATGTTCTGATGTGACCTGGAACTGTAGGCCAGAAAAGGCGTGAGAGAAGATTAAAAACTGGGAAGAAAATAATGTGAGAAGGGCACAAGTGATTAGGGATCAGTAGGGGTAGCAGGTGAGAAACTGGGATTCAAGGGAAGCTCACAAGATGTGACGTCTGGGCACCTAAGACCATATAGACGGACCATTAGACGCTATATTAAACTGGCCCTTTGATATCTTTCACCACATGTACAGAGCCTCAGACACCTACAGGTAGACAGACATCCAGTGACAGGTGGGAGCACCTGTCTGTCTCCTTGTAATTGGCTGCTGGTTAGCGCCTGGTCCCTAATTGGCTAGAGGTGAGTGTGTAGGTGCTTCTCTGGGGAGTCTGGGTAATGAGGTGAGGACAGCTTTCCTGCAGTCAAAACTCTGAAATGAGGCCATTAATTCACAATATCCTGCTGTCATAGAGTTATCTCCCTCTGTAAGTACATACACGTCTCAACCACGCTCCCTCGCTTTATAGGATGAAACATCCTCTTAGGCCAAACACAGTTTCTGCTTTGAGTCCACGTCTGTGCTTCTGTGTCTGTGCTGCTATTGTTGCCTTTGAAGAGTGCAGGAGAGACAGTGGGAAGTGTAGGGCGGCAGAGCGGGAGGGAGAGTGAAACTTTGGCTGATAACTTTGCGTGTGACAGAGGAAGTACAAAGGATGGATTACAGTAATTCTGCCTGAACAACAACAGCGTTTCCAGAAGAGTGAAGGGGAGATAAGGAGAAGAAGAGCTGGAAACTTTTACCCCATCTTTTTTGTCTCTCTCCAAAGCACCATGCAGGAAGTCCCGAGACACTTCCTCGTTTTCGTCCAGCCACTGAATGACAAATGGCTCAAACCACCTATGGAGAGCAGAAAATATATGTGTATTTACAAACTAGGAACCCAAATTTCAGATTTGTATTGCTTTATTTTCACTTTTTGTTTTCAGTCCAAGTCTGATGTTGCAAAACAGTGATGGGCGGGTTGCTACTCACGCAGGGTATTCAGGCACCCTGCTCTTGAAGAAGGGCAGGTCTTTGCAGTACTCGTTGTACAGCCACTTGACCTTGAAGTGCAGGTTCATGTAATCTGCACTCTTGCACAAGCGATTCTTTTCATGTTCTGAGGGAAAGAACGAAGCAGACAAATGCATGTTGAGTAAAAAGCTAATTTCTCTCCTGGTGTTTAAGCTACGTCTACCTGCAATTACCACAGATCTATTGTGCATACAGAGGCGTTGACCCAGAGTCAAACACACACCCTGACGGACTCGCTGAATATAATCGTTTAATCACACAATCACAGCATAGTTGTCATAGCCCAGCTCAAGACCATTATAAAAGAGGACCAATCACAACAATGTTATTAAAGAAATCAAATATTAATCAAACCTAAGAACTGAGTATGACTTTTCATAATTTCAAAACATTCTTTTCCCCTAACACAGTTTTTCATTTGTCAAAACCAAACTTGGTTTATGGATCGGTACATTTAGGATCCATTGTAACCTTTGGAAAATCCTCTGATATCTGTTGGCTGTGTGCCTGAGCTAACAACCAAAACCAACCATAACTCAGATCTGTGTGTGATCAGCATGATACTGCACTCGGTGTGCTTGTTCAATAGATGACAATGAGCATTTCGTCAGCCATTGTCTCTATATAGCTTAAAAGGTAAGGAGCGCCATTAAGGCCAATAAACTGTACATACTAATCCACTTAACCAAATGTTGTGAAACTTGCTTCATAATAAAAGTCGTCCAATACCTTCAGCTGGTGTCGCTTACCACATATTAGGATGTACATTTACTTGTGATTGTTTAGCTACAATAAAATCCTCTAACTGAAACATTCACACCAAGTTTCATCCAAACTGATGAAAGCAATTAAAACGACTTAGTTCTCCTCCCCTGTATTTATAACCAAACCAATGAAAACAGTAAAAGATCAATTCAGCTCTCTAAATATCATTATGAGGTACTCCATAATGATTTGTGTGTCTGCGTGTATTTGGTCATTAGTGCCAATAGGTGCCTGAACCACAAAATAGCTGTTAGCGGCTGCATTTATCTAACGAGTCTTCAGTGCTTTGACGAGGCTCGGTCGGCTCAGAGGCTCAGTATATCATTGATTTGCACTCACCCTCCATCGCATACTTCATATCCTGAGCAAACAGGTTCCACATCACTTCAGCGCTGATTTTACCCACGTTGAGCTCCTGGGGAAATCTTGGTGGAGGAGAGAAGGAGAAAGGCTTACTGTATATGCACTTAGAGACAGAAGGTATATGAAAGTGGGCCAGCAGGTAAGAGCCTGTACTTTTAGAGGTACTAAGAGAAACTGTGGAGAAGAGATAGGGTAAATAGTCTAATTATTGAAATGTCATTACAAGAAAAATCAAATTTGAAAGGTTCTGGGAGAAAAGAAGAGAATACACCGATGAAAGGTGCATATAGGAGGAGCACAGAGACGTACTGGTTCAGGCAGGGAGTGTAGGAGTTCTTGTCCTCCTCGATAATGGAGACGATAAGCGTGATGAGTTTGGACCAAAAATCCAGATTCTTGATGCTGGGTCCCTGCTCCTCCGGAGGCACGGCACCCTGTTTGGCCTGGAAAAGCAGTGACACGACTAGAGTCACAATAACGCTCTTCACATTGCTTTATGGGGCAGTTTAGCCTGCTGGTCACTTTGTTCAGTATGTGAGCGGCACCTCTGGTAACAACTGTCGACCTTGCAGAGTCTGCAGGTAATTGTATTCTTCAATCACTGAGTTTTTAAAGCATAATCATGATATAACTTTGAGGCCATACTTCACACACCAAACCTCTACTCACATGTTGGATAAGATAATCAATGGGCTGATCTTCCGAAAAGTAATGTAGTTATTTAATTGTGTGACCATTTAGTACTCTTAATGTGAATTTTACTAATGGTATTTTTTATTGTCTGAGAAAGAGAGACTTTTTTGGGGGGAATCTTGACTGTGTTCAATAACTCAAACATATTCAACATTTGCTACTCAAACAGCTTTAAACAGACGCAGAATGTCGACTGTCTGGACGACTTCTTTGAAACAGCTATAGAAGAAGAAGAAACAGCTGAGCCGAGCACCGCAGGGGTTGAAGAGTGAAGAATGATGTTGCAGAGATTTCGACAAAATATAGCAACGTCCCTCAGGAGGAAATGGTTTATTCAAAGGGGGGAAAAAAAAAATGCTTATTTGAAATTCACGAGGGAATCTGAATGGGGCTGGCGCTTTAATGCGGACTCAAAAAGCAAGTGCTAGAAATCCCTGTTGAAATCGGATGCAGGAGTGAAGGATGGAAGAGCTCGGCCTACCCAGACTGAGAGGATGATGGAGACTCGCCGCACACAGACTCACAAAGGTGTCACAGTGCATTTTACACAACACTGAGGACAATATAGAAATCAAGCAAAGACATTACTCTAATAACATTCAAAAATCATTTTGTACAAGGAAGATTTCAGCCAAGCGATCTGATTAATCAAGCACCAGTCAAGGACACTGCTGGCCAAGTTTTAATAATTAATAAGTCAACTATTTCAGTGAGTTTGGAGTTCGACAGTGATTTATCCTGCGTGTTCCTTCTGAGAGAGGGAACCAAATTACAGCCAATAAAAAAGAAAAGTACAAGAATCATTGGACATCTATCACAAAAAATTAAAAGTAAATTTCAATTCAATTCAATTCAATTCAGTTTTATTTATATAGCGCCATATCATAACAAAGTTATCTCAGGGCACTTTTTCTAGTAGAGCAAGTCTAGACCGACTCTTTATATTTACAGAGACCCAACCTTTCCCACCATGAGCAAGCACTATGCGACAGTGGCAAGGAAAAACTCCAATGCTTTTTAGCGCTGACAAACCTGGCAAACCCAGGAAAATCGGACGGTGTCAGTTCTGCCAACAACAAGAGGTAGAGACAGAGCAAAACACGTCCTGCTACAGTGTAGTCTTCACTGTATAAAGAGATAAGGACCAAGTTTTATTTGCCAAAATACAATATAAATACCAAGATTTTGACAAATAAAATTCAATATTTACTTGACAATGTCATGTCAGTCTGAGGGAAAACCTATGACATGAAACTGTGCTGAGCTCCTTCAAAATGGATTTCTGTATCATCTATTTTATTCTTTTTTTTGGATTATTTGTTTGCAACTGTTTTTTTTTTATTATAGCGCATATGTAGCAATGCGCAAACCATTTGTTGTCTCTTATTTTCTTAAAATTGGAACTATTATACTCACATGACCTTTGGAAATACTGTACTTAATTATGGTCAAGCCAGGAAAGCAAACTGAAATTTGAACATTTTGAGAGGGAGAGAGACATTCACTCACACCTACACAGATATTCAATAATTCAATAAATTGCTGCTTCTTACCGGGTCTGTCTGATACTCGCGGCTGTACAGCTCATGACAGTTATTAAAGATGTACTCGTAGGTGGAGTTGAGACAGGCTTTGACACAATCCTTCACTACCTGACTGGCTCTGGGTGGAGATTGAAGCTCTTGGACCTGAACACACACACACACACACACACACACACACACACACACACACACACAAAAGAGAGAGACAGTTAAACAAGGCAAGTGCACGTTGACATTAATTCACCAAATTATGGCACTTCAGAATCGTCTTCATGTTCATCTTGATTACAGAGACAAATAAAATATGATTCTTCCTTAAAATTCAATACTAAGTCAATTTTAAGATGAATATTTTGAAAAACAAATATATTATTCTGCTTTTCATATGGGAGTTGAAACATTTTTGGACGGTACCTTCATTCTGAAGAAGGTGATACTGGTGAGGAGGTCCACTGTGGACTTGAGGTCCTGCAGCCTCTCAGGGCTGCTGGCTGGGAAGTTGTTCTGCAGTTAGATGGAAAAAAAAAATAGAGTGAGACATCGCATCCATCCTTGTCCGGTGTGTGTTTGTGTGTGTTTGTGTCTGTGGGCACGATCCAGCATGGCAACACAATTTCCACTTGTTACTGTGTGGGTGCGCAGTGTTTTCTGAATGTGTCTGTGCGTGTTTCAGAGGAGCTGTCAGTCTAATTAACACATCCGCCTGCTTTGTTTTTACTGTGTCTCACAAAGAGAAAGATGAGGAGAAAGAAAAGCACAGGAAGAAAGGAGAAGCATAGTAGAGAAAAAGAGGGGAGGTGGGTTGATGTTCTACTGTGCAGACTGCCACTATTAGTTGTCAGCTATTATAAACTTTTCAAAGATAATATATGAATACAAACAGCAAGATGGAGAGCAGTCTTACTCGGTACATGGACAGGTCAATCCTCAGAGAGTTGTGAAGCTGGTCTAGAAGCTTGACAAATCGCTCTTTCTGTGGGCATTACGACACAGATGGTTTAAAATTAGCAAACATATAGCAGACACACCACACTCCTTAATATATAAAGTCCCAGCCATTCAGCACCAGGATAAAGAATTAGCATATAGTAAAAAAGTAAATTATGATTGCCAAAAAGGAAAAAATGAACTTTTACTTTTTGTTTACAAAGCAAAAACTCACTTCAGTTTTTTCCTTTTTTAATGCAATTATGATATTTAGTTTTTTTTTCCGACATGCCTCGTCAGTGGATTTAATGAATATAACTGTGGCAGCTGTTGGATTTTTCGATTCTGCTAAATGTTTCTGCAGTGACTCACCCCGAAGTTAGAAGCAGCAAAGCGGTCAGAGGCAGAGACGTTGTTCGTTGCCTGGGTGGTGTGAGCGTAATAGGCATTGATGTTAGCCAGTAGGGTGCTCATCACTGCAGGCACACCTGGGCACATGTACTTCGATGACAGGCAGGCAAAGTGACTGCAGAAGAGGGACAGACGTGTAAGCAAACGCAGGATACTTTACAGAGAGCTTGATGCATGAAAACAACCAACAATGCACGCAAACACACAGGGTCTTTTTTTTTTTCAAAATTGTGATATTCAGAGGTCAGGCTTTTCAGACGGTAACATACGTCATGGCCTGGTAGATGGACTCCACTCCATAACGCATGGCAAACTCATCTACAATCTCCTGGGGAGTCTCCTCAAAATACACTTTCCATGCATCATCCCCTTTGGCATCAGGGATCTTCACCACACCGTTGTTCTGGATATCTGTCACATAGTGGAAGAGATTCTACAGAGAAGAAAACAGGAAAGAGTTACATGCAGAATTTAAGGAGGTGTATAGAAATGATTATTATTAAGAGCTTTGTCATGTTTAGGGGTATAGTTGTGTTTAAGGAACACAGGAGTAGCTAATAAAGAGTGTTTGACCATGGTTGTTTGAGTGTGTGTCACTACTACTAGTCAGCATGTTTAAATGATTTTTTCTTTAATTCTATCATTACGAAGTTGGGCTGAGCATTCACACATCTCTCAGTTGTAATCAAAGTTTCTGTATGTTTCATTGCACAAAAACAAAGCAGATTAAAAGCTACAATCTGTTTATCTTTAAATGGCTGTGCTGCCTGAATAGCCATTAAACTACATTATGAGGCCAACACAAGGTGCTGTCTTGACTACTCAACCATAACGCGTTAAGCTGCTGTAAAACATTCTGAGTTGGCTACGTGGTTTATGGCCACTTATGTGCAGCAATAACAGTGGTCATTTGTCTGTTAAGGTTCAGCTAATATGCTCTGTTGAGTAATGGGCCGAGTAATGACTCCATACAAAGCTGTGACTGGTCTACAATCAATCAGCAGAGCTTTCCACACAGAGCCAGACTAGAAATGTGTCTGATGTCTGGAAGTGGTCTTTATCTTATGAGAGCAAAGCTAACTTCACGGAGTATTAACTTAAGTTTAATGGAATGGATCCATTATGAAACTGAACATCAGTCAAGTAAATTAACCTGCTTGGCATGGCTCATTAGGATGGCTTTGCACGGAGATATACACAGATGCACAGACACACACACAGTGGGTGGAAAAGGTGCTGTAGTCCTAAAGTAAAAGCAGCAATGCATCAAAAATGATTCCTGCATTGAAATGTTTTATTTAACTCCCCACTGCACGCTGACTGCTGATTGGGCCTTTAAGTAAAAGCACATGAAGAAGTATCGGCTGTAAAAAACCAAAAGTATAAAAAGTTAAAGAGCAGTCCCTTTCAGAGGGAAAAGGTATTAATGCATCAACCTGTTTTAGTTTTCTAATGTTTTGTGTGGCCTGGATATATGCTGTTTGTTTGGTAGTTTCACAGTTAAACAGGTTCCTTTTTTTATTTTGCAAAAAAATAGCCTCATAGATCAGTGTAGTGGAGGAAAAATGACAATATTCACAAAGATGTAGTCGTGGAATAAAGGTATCACGTCTCACAAAATGTACATATGAAACACCAGTATCTCAAAACAGTATCTAAGTACAGCCCTTGAATAGGTGTATTTTATTACTTTCCCCTGTTCAACCAGACAGACAAACACACACACACACACACACACACACACACACACACACTGAGCTTACTTCATGCAAACAGGTGTACTGAACGTGATAGGGGGCGACCGTCTCCTCTCCTTTGATCTCTACATTAATGTGCATGCGGATAGCTCCGGACACAGCTGATTTGTCTGTACGCTTGTCTGTGAAGAGCACAAGTCATACAGCAACACAGTTAACAAACTGAAATAAAAATCACAGGTCAGTCATACAACTGCAAAGTGAGGTGAACTGATCATGGCAGTAAGAAGCTGTGGTATCAGTACAGTATAAGTGACGCGGTCGTATAAATTCAACTGACACAGTGAGATTCAACTGACCCAGGTTGTACCAGACGTCCATCTCTCCGCTCAAAGTGCGGACCTCGATAATAGTTTGACCGAGGAAGTCATCTGACTCCCGTTTGAACTTCTGCTTCACACGGGACTTTATGTCGTCGTCCTCATCCCACACTCGCACCTTGATGCGGTCTGAGGAGTTGTGACATTCACTAAACAGACAGAACCGGAGAGTCAGACACAGCTACCAAATATAGTAGATAACACTGACAGTCGGCCAAGAAGACCAGATGAATTACTATCATCATGACTCATTAAATATCAAAATTGTAAACAAAACAATTCTAAATACATTTTATTTAATAAACAGAAAGCAGATTGAAATGTTTAACTGCATCACTGCAACAACTTCAGCTGGAAGGTTTAGTTGATTGACATATAATGTATTATAAAAATATTGTTAATCAGTTATTCCTTTAAGCTTCTCAAATGTGGCGATTTGCTAGTTTTCTCTGTTTTCCATCATAATAAATTGAAAACCTTTGGGTTTTTGACTGTTGTTTGGCCAAAACAAGCAATTTGGAGATGTCACCTTGGGCTCTGAGAAATAGTGATTAGCAGTTTCTTCTAATATACAACATTTCTTTGGCTAAACAATAAATTGAATAACCGGAAGAAATTACCAACATATTAACTGGTAATGAAAATTATCACTATTTGGAGCCCTAACTCTTACAAATTTCACAATATGTTTCCAAGAGGTCCTGACTCACAAATTAAATGTCTCCTCCCAGACAGGGTTCAGGTTGCCGTAGATGGTCTTGGTCCTCTTTTTGGTCTTTCCCACCTGGACGGTGACATAAGGATCACTGGAACCGGTTTTATCCTTGGCTTGGAGACCCTGGGCACACAACACTGGGAAGAAGGAAAAAAAATGGCAAGCTGGTCAGTCGCTGTGTGTGTGTGTGTGTGTGTGTGTGTGTGTTTGGATGCAAACAGATGCCTCTTAAATCATGTGACCTCCTGCTCTACTGCCCCACAAACGCCACCTGTGCTCTCTTCATACAAACAGCAGCTTGTCTCTTTTTATAGACACAAACACCTGACACGTGCCGTCTTCTCTGACTTTGATGCTGACAGCGCTGGTCAGATCTGTTCAAAGCTACTATACTGTACTAATTTGACTCCACCTCTCACCCGTGATGCTGATCTTGGCCGACCATTTAGAGGTGCCATCGAGCACGCTCTGTTTGATCTGCTTCATGTGGGTGACGTGGGTGGCCTTGAGGACGGCGAACACCTCCTGAATGAGTTCGAAGATCTCAGGTTTGTTCCTCTCGCGGATCTTCATGCGGTCTTTAAGAACCATGATGATGTTCTGGGTTCGGTCCTCCGCGCCGTGTTTGGAGCTCTTCTCTGCTGCTCCTGGAAAATTAAGACGAGAAACAAAAGGATTGATGTAATGTTTGATATACGTTGGCTTACAGTTGCCACACAGTCATTCAAGGTAACAAAAACAGAGCAGAAAAATTGCATGGAGGATACATTTCTACAAGTTCTACGAACATTTCAAACTGAGATTTCAATTTAAAATATAGAGCAGAGAAGAAGACTGTAGGTGATGAAAAACTTGGCTATATTTCATGAATGAGAGGCGGACACATTCACAGAGCTATAAAATGCTGAGTAAAAGAGAGATGGAAAAGAGAGGTGGATGACAACAAAAGACAAATGGCTTTTAATATCCTCTCAAGAAAACAAGGAAAATAAGAAAGTTGAAATTGACAAATAGAGATAAGAGGAGATAGATGGACTAGATAGTTTACTATTATTAATAAAACAAAAGCAGCACTGACACAGCAAGAAGTCTAAAACATAAAGTCAGCAAATGGCTGTTCAGCTCCTGTAGATATTTTATGCTATATTTTAGCATCCTTTCTCACTGTGAATACAATGTGGCTCCTATTTATCCCAGAATATTACGGATATGAAAAATAGGCTTGTTTGCTTTCTTGCCAAGAGTTAGACGAGAAGATCGATATCACTCTTATATCTGTATTGTAAATATAACGCTAGCCTGGCTCTGATCGAAGGTAACAAAATCTGCCTATTAGCACTAATAAAGCTCACTAATTAACACGTTATATCATCAGATATGAGAGTGTGGGTTGCTAAATTTAAATGACATCATCATTTTTAAATCCAGTCTCTTATCACTGCTTTAGGGGCTAAAACAGGGGGCAATGTTTTCCGACATTTCACTTACTTTGCAGACAATCGGCATTGAGCAGATCTTGGCACTTCTCGTGGCATTTGACTCCGCACTCGGTACAGCGCATGCCCTGGCGAGCAATGCCCCACAGCAGTCCCTCACACTCGTAGCAGTAAGTGGGAGTGGTGGCTGTCCACACTTCAAAATTGTGTGGGGTGGTGCAGGAGATGGGATATATGAGGGCCTGGAGGGTCTTCTTGTAGACATGGCTCTTCTACGAGGGTACAGAAGAGAGAAGTGCAGGGTCAGCAGAGGGTTGAGTGTGCTAGAATGACTTTTGGCACAATGTGAATTAAAACTGTAACTGACCAGTTCTTCGTTATGCAGGGTGCTGGACGTCAGGGCCGAGGTGATGCCTGCCTTCCTGGAGTTCTGAACCAAGGACTGAGTGGCAGGAGAGAGGAGGGGTCAGTGTCTCTCAGCTCCCACCTCAATATCTTTTTTTTTTTTTTTTTTTAATCAAAACAAATCTCAGTGCAGCCTATGAGGCAATGTGTATTATTACTGTCTGTCTGGCAATGTTCCCCTGAATAGTTACAGCAAACTCGAGGTGACAGCTGCAGAATTTAAAGTGCTTCCTCTCTTAAGAGTGATCAATTTGCTGGCGAGACGAGAAAACTAGTGTACCTTCATAGCCTAAGTGTTCTGATAGCAAATGGTGTAGGTTACTCACCATAGCCTGTGGCAGTGCAGTGAAGGTGGGAGGAACAAGAGAGTGAGAGATTTAATATTAGAAAACGGCAAGAAAGAGGGGGGAATTTCCATAGAGAATTACAAATGCAAAAGAGATATTAAGAAAGGATGCATTCATTGTGCATATACTGTAGTTGATTAAACAAGAATGGACATCCAAGATAAAAGCATGGGAGGGAGGGTCAAACAAGGTGAATCTACACCCAGATGTGGAGACTTTGAGGGTGAGGAAGTCACAGCTACAACCAGACTTGAGCATTTGATATCTGAATGAAATGGCCTGTGATCACTGCTCATTCAGTCAGGACCCCACCCTGTCCGATCAATTACCTGAGACACTCTGACAAGGTGCGGGCGTGTGTGTGTGTGTGTGTGTGTGTGTGTGTGTGTGTGTGTGTGTGTGTGTGTGTGCGTGAAAGCGAGAGACAGAGAGAGGAAGAGAAACATCGGTGCACCTGCCTGAGCCTGTCAGAGCGCAGTGACTGTTACTTTGTGACAGCAAGATTAATAATGAAGACAGTCATCTGAGATAATTAATAATTACTGGCAACGCTTGGATCTGGTGTGTTGAGGAAGATGGCACACTGAGCTTTGCCTGGCAGTTAATATAAAAAGCCAAATTCGGTTCCCCTAGCCTCCACTACAGAACGTGTTTTTGCATTAAAAGCAATAGTTGTTCATTTTGACAAATACTGTAAGCTTATTTGCTTTCTTGCCAAGAGTTAGAGAAGATTGAAACCACTCCCATCTATCTGTTAAACATAAAGCTATATCCTGCACCCAGTTAGCTTAGCTTAGCACAAAGACTGGAAACAGGGGAAAACAGCTAGCCTGGCTCTGTCTGAAGGTAATAAAATATGCCTACCACTAACTAAAGCTCACTAGCTAGTATGCTGTATTTAATTTGTTTAATATGCACAAAAACCGAAGTGTAAAAACGACAAGTTGCGGTTTTACGAGGGGTTTGTCAGGTAAGCTGTTTCCTCTCCTTCCAGACTTTATTTATTATTACCTTTATGGTAACATGAAACATGATACTATGTGTGTCTATCCATCAATTTAATGTGTATCCATACTTTGACCCTCCTGTCATTTTAACAACAGTAGAAAAGTGATAATGCTGTCCAGGCTCCCAAGGAAGTGACTTGTATGAATGAGTTACAGCTTTCTCCAGAGGATTTATATTTCCCACAACCTTATCCCTAATGAGGCAGTGCCAGGGAGGCACGGGGACGATGGCAGTGTGGGGTAATGAAAGGTCTGTTATATGGCAGCACATAGCAGACATCAATGTCAGTCAGAGGAAACCTCTGGCCTTGCCAGTGGCCCCTTAGCCCTGCAGCTCGCCCTGTCAGGCTGTAACAGCAGGGAAATGTATCATCTGTTAGCAGAGTGGATGTAGTGCAGCGGGCTAAAAGACAGAGAGGAAGAGGAGTAAAAAGAAGGAGAAATAAAGAAAATAAAAGAACAATAAGGTAGGGAGAATAAGATGAGAAAGGACTGCAGAGCATCAGAAGGGAAACAGGAGCAGGTTTAGTAGATGAGAGCGCTGACTGCTGAGCTGAGCTAGATGGACTGGAGAGATGTGAGACACTTAGTCAGGGGAATATAAAGAGATTAGTGCAGAAACTCACCAGATCTCTGACCAGAGGCATAGCTTTCCTCTTCCTGAGGTCTGGCATGCTGTCAATGCTATACAGAGCGCCACCCATCCTGGAGACAAAACATGCACACAGCAAGATTCAACACCAGCTACTTTTTCAGCTACAGTTGTTAACTTAAACCTGGACACAACAAATCAATTAGACAATAAATGCATATAGACATTAAGGCCATGGGCTTGCCTTTCGGTTGGTAAGTTACAGATTTTCAATGACCGTAGTAGCAACAGCGTCATGGTTACTTACCCTGCTGATAAAAGCAGAGAGGCGATGCCAACACTTTCTCCTCGGGCCTGAGGAGGAAGAGAGAGATGAGATGAGAAAGAGGCAAGCAGGGTGCCATTAGAGCTGTGGCTGGGACAATGGGAAGCATAGCATATTATAGTACTGTACATAGTGCTTTTATAATGTTCTTTATCCTGGGAACAACAAAATCTAGAGATACTGTATAGTGTTCTTTAACAAAAGGCACTATTTCATGGTGAGTTTCACTAGTAGCTGTAGCCACAATGACTGCAAGTGTTCCCAGAATTCACAAATTAATAATACAACAGTGGTACAAGTGGGAGATAGAAAGAAAAAGGGGGAGATAAGGAGAGCGGTAAAGCTGAGTTGTGTCTTTCTGAGTGAGTGTGGGGATTACTGACATCGGCAGTGGCTTCTCTGTCTTTAAGAATAGTTCATAGTAGAAGTAGATTGCAGCCAGATGTCCATCTGTGTAATCATTATTTTAATTCTATCTGCTCTATTACTGAAGGACGTGTTCTTTGTCTGCCTGCCTGTTTAAAGACTGACACACAGCATTGATACTCACGTCACACTGACGCACAGAAATAGTCATGATTGGTATAAACGGCAGGCTTTGAAAATGACACTTAGCAGGCTTACAGCAACTTCCGATGTGTTGCCATAAATATCTATGAGCCGCACAGGACACATACAATATAGATTAGATTGATTATCACACTACTGGCCACACCCACCTGAGCGTCTGCTCCAGCCATGGGTAATCAGAATGGACTACATGCAAATCGCTACGAGGATGGCAAACAACTGAAAAGAAAATAATGAAATGGCAAAACAGGACAAGGGGTAAACAGAAACTATCAAATAAACACAAGACAATATAATCCACAGCAATAAACAAAAAATGGGAAAAATGGTGGACCATTCAACAAAAGCTGGAAAGAAAACAGTAACAGTAGGACATGCAGGGACTGATGCAACAAGTCAGTGAGCTCAAATAGTAGACCTATGAATTAAAGCAGAGCAACAACAGAGAAGACATATTACCCACTCTTATGAGCCCAGGCATTCACCTGGCCTGAGTGCACACCTATGTGCACAAAGATACACTAAGAAACACACACACACACACACACACACACACACACAGGCTGTACCTCTTGCAGCTGTAGTCGTACTCTGCTGAAAAGTCGAAGCCAGTTGGCTTTGGCTCTGGCAGGACCAGGCTCCATGATTTCCCTCTTTGGGAAGCTAAAAGAATAATTGCAGAAGGAACAACATTTTCAAAAAGTTATTCATATATGTGCTAGTGTGTGCTCTATTGGCTAATGTAGTGAATGTACAGTAATTATGGAGAACACTATCACTTATTTTATTTGTCACGAGGAGTACTACACAGCCTGTGAAACTGGCTTTTTTAAAGTCTGAGGAAATACCCCTGATGATGGGAGGGTCTAATGAAAGATGTCATTAAGTTGCTTTGATGGAAATGTAGGATTCTGCGTTTTTTGAGGATTCACCCACACTAGGGACTAAAAGTCAGAATATCTCGGCCTCTGCTGCTTCAATTTTGATCATTCTTTTTTTAACATGTCTCTCGCAAGTCCTACAACTTTGTGGGAGTGCAAAACTAAATCGAGTGAGTAGCCCTTTAACTGGAAGGTTAGCTATGATGTAGACATGTCCACTGTGAAGCTAGTCTCAAAGAAATGTATCCTTTGCAACCTGTTTACAGATAGGTGCATAGGAGAAAAACATGATGATTAAAAACATATCAATATACTGTATGCACGTATTGTTACTTGAATGAACTTCCAGATAAACTGATTTGTACTGAAATGTAGCTACATTAGTGTTGACAGGGTGTGAAAGCTTAGTTTTTCTCTATGACGCTTACAGTGTATGAACAGTGTTCACCTTGGAACAGGGAGCTCCTCTCTTTTCTCTTCAGGTGCTGGAGGGACACTCTCTGCTGCTAGAGGCTGCTCGGGGGGTCGAGGTTCCTCCAGCGGGACCTCAGACTTGGGCTCAGGCTCCAGGGGCTTGGTGTCTGGAGCTGGAACTTGTGATGTAGTCGTGGGGGTGGATGTAGTGGCAGTAGACAGAGCTGGGTGGGTGGGTGCAAATGGAGGCTTGGTGGATTCTGCACCGAAAGGGGGCAACATGTCATCCTGTATGACGGGAGGTAGACCAGGAGCTGTGCTGGGGGGCTGGAGCTGATCGTGGGCTGGCCGCTGATGATGCAATGACGCCTGCTTCTCCAGCGGTGGCCTGGTGGAGGACAGACCATCAGAGGGGGGCAACAGGGTGGGGGCAGTGCTTGTGGGTGTGGGGGTGTAAGGCGGCTCCTGGTCTTCACTGAGTGTGCCGTCAAGTGGATACATATCTTCATCTTCCTCATAAGGCATCTCCTCCTCATCTTCATAGTTGTACTCTCTTTCCTCCCCGTACATGTCACCCTCCTCTTCGGCATACAGCGCCCCCTCTTCCCCTCCATCCTTGAGGTAGCCTCCCTCGTCGCTGTAGACGCCTTGGTGGTCCTCGCCATCCCAGACTGGGGAATCCCCTTTGCCGTAGCTGACGGAGGAGTGGCAGGAGTGGTAGGAGTCGTTTTCATCGTAGAACTCCGAACCTCGCAAGCTCTCGCCGTCCTCAGGAACAAACTCCTCGCTGAGCTGAGAGCTGCCTCGACTCAACTCGCCTGACGAGGCGTAACGACTGTCTGTGGGGCTGAAGGGAAGGGGAGATACAGACACCTGTTACATCGACACACAGGTTTAAAAGTAAACTAGGGGGCTACTAATTGCACAATAGGGAGTTTGGCACTTAAGGAACTTGTGTTGGGGCCAAGGAGGGAGACTGTTAACCAATAGGAAACGAGGAGTGACTTTTAAACCAACCAATAAGAAAACTCAGAGAAGTGGGGTTTAGGCTAGTGATGCATCTATGTAACTGCAAGGGGAATCATCTTTTTAGTAATGGGAAAGGTTACTATGGATACTAATTCACACACAAATTAATACAGAAACACACACCATACAAAAAGACATAAATAGACCTACTCAAATGAAAGAGAGGGAACCTGGAGAGGTTGAGGGTAATTTAGTATCCTGGCAGAAGAAAAAGTCTCTTTTTGTAGATAAATAGGTGAATAATATTTATTCACGATGATGAATGAGGCTATTAGACATTTAGACAGACCATGAGTCAGAGAGAGATTTGAGACACATGCAAAAACAATTTCTTACACACACAAACAGCCACGCACTCACACTTTATTGTTTCGTCTCTATTGATTACAGTCATGTTGGTTCAATAATGCATGGTGCAGGAGCGGTAAAGGAGAGAGCTGTGTTATGGCTTCGGGCTGTGCGCCAGAGGGAATACACAAGTACGGGTGAATGGACACATAAACAGTCAATCACGACACCCCTGTTCTTTTCTATTCATCACCTATCTCACAATCTCTTTCTCGTCCAACACAAAGACTGACACAGACGGTGACAAATTCTTGCACAATGAGTCTAAATACATGTCAGCCCTCTTTCTTAGCAAAGAATAAAAAATAAAAAAAACATGGTGAAATTAAGATGAAAATGAACGTATCTGTCTTGGCCTCCCTGCTAGGGCCCCATTATTGGGCTGAAGGCGTCCCACTGTCTTACAAGTGGAAATTAAATGTGTATAATTACCAAGTATGGGACACCCAGAATAAGACAGGGCTCTTCTTAAAGTCTCACATACAGGATGAGGCTGTAATAACAGGCTGACGCGACAACAGATTCACACACACACACACACACACACACAGATTCACACAGGCTCTTCCACAAACTTCAACCAACAATTAACCTCTCTGTCTCTGACTGTTATGAGACAACACACACACACACACACACACACACACATCGCATCTTGTCAATCACTCGCCCACACACATAAACACAAAACTGCGCAGAACTTATAAGAGTTAAGATGGTGGTGAAGATGAGTATGATACATCATTTGTGATACTGATTCAGGATTCTTCACCAGGAACACAGTAAATATAGATGCAGGACCAGTAGTTTTCTATAAAAAGTATAGAATATACATATACAGAGATAGGGTAAAGAGCGCATGCATGCAAGCACAGCGAGCGAGGAGGACGGGACAAGTCCACCACTGACGTCACAGCGAGACGGAGTCACAGGCCGGAGCAGGAGGAGGAAGAGGAGGAGGAGTTGGAGAGGAGGTACAGAGACCCACCTATCGGACAGTGAATGCCTACTGTCTAGAGAATACTGACGACTGGTGCGCTGGCTCGACCCTGAGCCTGAGTCGATATCGCTGCGCCCGTTGGTGGCCGAGTCTAAACTATCATAGCGTCTGGTAAGAGGAGCAGGGAGGAAGGTAGGGAGGAGGGAAGAGGTGGGAGAGGAGCATCAGTAGAGCTCAGTGCAAATCGTTCAAAGAAAGCTCTAACCAAACTGAGCCTCTGCACTACCCGGTTAAAGGACGGGTTCGCAGTTTTTCAAGCCTGTCTTAAAACAATAGTTCATATGAACACTGAAGCAGGTTTTACTTGCTGTAATCAATCCTCCTGTTCATATTGCCGTTTAAAAGATCCCTTCCTATTCTGCTCACAATGGAAGTGATGTGGGACAAAATCAACAGTCCTCTTTCTGTCCTTTTTGTGTTACTGTCCCTCTACTGCAGCTCAACAAAGAAACACTGTTGGTGGAAACACAAAGAGGGAATTTTGTACCAAAAAGACAGTAACTTTACCCACTTGATTTGAATTGGAAGCGCATTAGGAAGGGATTCTTCATGGCCACTAGGAATAGTAGAAATGATTACAGCAAGTAAAACCTGTTTCAGTGTTCATATAAACATCTGACTATTGTTTAAAGATAGACTAGAATAAAATGTGAACTTATCCTTTAAGTTTCTGGGACCTCTCACTGAGGTTGAGCACTTGAAGATCTATTTTACCCACCTACATCTAACCAAATGAAAAGGTCAAACTTTCTGTTTCAGCTTTTCTGAGCAATGCATGAGTTTTAATCATCTGCCGCCTTTGCAAAAATGTTCAGAAATACTGTCATGTCCAGAAATGCATTTATTTTCTGCACAACAAGTCACATGGGGTTTCTGATGCTCACGCACTCAACATGCACACAAAGATGCAGGCACGCACACACGCATTCACACATGCACACACGCACACTGAAAACACAAAGGCCCACTTCATACATGACCTGTATACAAGAACTGTGCGACCCAGCATGCTTGTATACACTGAGGCCAGGGTTATTCTCTAGAGGAGGAGAGCACAGTGGGACAACATGTTACCATGTACAATACAGTGAAACCAAACAAGGCCGCAGGGGCTGAGCTGTCTCAGGGCTAAATGCTAAAGTTATTCAGTAAGAAACATTTGTTTAAGATGGGAAGTGTGATATCACATTTTCAACAATAAACAGTTTTGTTCTTTTGGTGTTTTTCTCTTCCTGTCTCACCAAAACAAATCCTTTCTCCATGTCGCTGATACATTCTGACAACCCGCCATGGTAATCTCATAAAAAGGAAACCACTCAGTCTCAGTTGTGGCTACGTAGTGGCTGTAGGGTGCTTGTTACCTCATGGCTCTGTGGTCGTAGTCCAACTCATGGATGTCGTCGTTGTAGGAGTGTCTGTAGTGCTGGTGCCTCATGGGATACTGGTGCATGGAAGCGTTGGGCTGGGAGGTGGTGTAGTAGGGAGGCGGGATGCTGTTACTGGTCTCACTGCGGTAGTCGCTGTCCCTGTCGTCCACGGCGCTGTCTGGATCCTCGTCTGTTCACAGCGGGGACAAAGTGAGGAGGCGAGATGAGAAGAGGATGATGGCTCAGAACTGTATTACAGTGTTTGTATAGTTAATAATTCTGATGTTTTTCATGTTTTAATCTATAAAGTTTGGATTTAGGCAGGGTGTGAATCATTGAACAAATGCTAAACCAACTTTCAACCACTTTGCTATGGTTGAAAAAACTAAGGACGTAGGTTTAGTTTCAGAAGTGGGGGCACATAGTGATGTGAAAACAAAAACAAAACAACAAAAACATTTTTAAAAAACATTAATTAATTAAGCAAATACAAAATTACGTTGAAATTGGTTATTGTGTTTTCCATAATAATGGTAGGATAACCTCTGTGTTGTAACACAGATACAACACAGATCATAGACTGTATATATATACAGTCTATGGTTGTAACCCTACTTAAAATATTTTTTTGTTTCCTTTATAGATACCTGATACTTTCTGATAGATGATTGTTGTATCTTTACTACAAAGAGCACTATCTGTTTACTATCTTATTATTGACTGATATCTGACTGATCTAAGTTTTCTTTAGGAGAATATTAACTGTAAATTAAAATATAGATTATCATATAATATCTATACGTAGTTCACAGGACCTTTTTTCAGCCCTAATTCTTGTCTGCAGGTATTCATTTCAGGCTGCATACTGCCTCAACAACCTCCAGCAATACAGAATGAATAGAAAGGTAAGCAAGGTAAGAAAGGTATGTAGCCTGAGAGGCAAGACCAAGGGCAAAAAAAAAGTCCTTACAGCAGTCGTCGGACCAGTCATTGCTGCTCGCTAAGCCTGTTGCTTTGAGAGCACAGTAATAACTGAAGGCGACTCAGATAGTATATCAACATTTTCACCAACTCAGATCTTCTGTTATCTGGACTGTGGTGGCTGGACAGTAAGAACAACGTTCAGAGAGACTTGAGAAGAAAATCAATCCCCAGTGGAAATTACACCCTTGGAAAAAACTCATATGTATCCCTCTACAAACACCACAGAGTTTGTTTTACTGTAACTTTACTCAATTTAATTCAAACAGCTTGACTTTAAATCCATCAGGAGAATATGGATACGAGCTGAAAGGAAGTTCAGAGAGGATGTGTGGAGAAAAAAAAGTATTTTCATGGCAGCTAATGGTCTCTGAGGAAAACTACACGAGGAGATCATTACATTAAGTGAGACATGGACAATAAATACAGAATTACTCCAAGTCATTAGCAGAAGCGCATGAAAGAAACTTACTTTGCTGATCTCCCCACAGACTCCAATTACCTGCAAGGAGATATAGGGTTGGAAAAACCAAATTAGGTTTGGGCCACAAATTAAAGACATCAGCAGTCCACAAAAGCAGGTAAAACAACATGTAGAGATTTATAGTCCTGGGAAATAATTATTCTAAGATGTAAATATGTGTGCAGAGGGCTCATAAGTGAGGTAAATCAGTGCGTATTTACGTGTGTGTGTGTAAAGAAAAGCCCAATGTCTTTAGAGAAGCTTAGATCAAAATCAGCTTTTGTTTAAATGCTGCTGGCCTTGACGCTGCTAAGTAACTAAGAACAGAAAATACACACATGCTGTTATCAAACACACGCACACAAGCATCATGTCACCAACCAACCCCTCTGTCCACAGATTTATACTATACACACTTATCCACCTGCTCCCTGTGTCATCATCACTAGACAGACAGACAGTCAGGCAGGGTGGTGTGTGTCTGACAGCCCAGCATATGTCAGTTCACATTCATCACACATCTAGCACCTATAAGTCATTCTAGTGTTCAGGCAGGCTTGCATGCATGATTCGTCACATCAGCCTCCCTCCCTCCCTCCATGCTTTGCTTCATTTATCAGCCTCATTTCTACCTCCTGTCTAGTCCCATTCTCAGTACAAGTCAGTACGAATGAGCAGAGGGAGCGAGGAGAGGAAAAAAGAGGAGGCATGAAAAGGACACAGCAGACCAGGAGGAGGTGGATGCAGGAGTGGCGTTTGAAACTCACAGCACTGTGTGGATGGTGCATGGAGTGGTCGCTCCTGTTCTTCTTGATACTGAGGGAAAACAACAACACCAACAACAGACATCTTAGAAAATAAGATCCAGCCCTTCTTCTGAGGAAAAAAATAATGACTCTGGCAATTCTGCTGTTATTGGCAGCCATAGAGTGTAATTAGAGAGAGAATGGAGTATGAAGAAAGAGGCGGAAAGGAGACACAGAGCAGGAAAGGGGTTCAAATACTGTAAGGAGGAAGGAATAAATAGATGAGGAAATATACAGGACAGATGGTGCAGAGAGAGTGATGGGAATGTGGAGAAGAATGAAGTTCTTACATCTTGATCTCTCATGGCATTTAGTTGTTCAAGTTTCTTGGCCCAGTATCTGGCCTCTTCCTCTGGAATGTCTGCAGCACACAACACAAACACTCAACACATCAATATCCATATATCTAAAACCTAACTTGTTTAATGAAACAAATTACAGAATAAAGCACCAGGTAATGAAAGGCCGAACCTAGTGGCAGTTCAAAGCGGGTGTCGAGCAGCAGCCGGTGAAAGGTCGGGTCTTTGGTTCCACAGATCTCATTCTCAGCCATGATCGCGTTGGAGTCCAGGGTCAGCCACTGCCCTGGACCCTCCTGGGAAAGACAGGGGAAGAGGGGCAGAGATATGAAATGTGCAACAATATTTACTGCATGATAAATGTCCCTTTTGGTATGTGCTTGAAGTCAGTCATTCCTCTGAACCTCTCTCCACATCTCAGATCTTTTCCAACAATATAAAAAGTATAATATGAAGTAATGAAGTGAAAATGAAATGGAAATTGAGTCTGATTATCAGGCTCATCATTAGCTTTGACTATCTCTTAATTGCCTTGAACTTTAGAGAGAGCCAGGCTCGCAGTTTCCTCCTGCTTCCAGTATTTGTACTGAGCCAATCGCCTCCTGGCTGTAGCTTCATACTTGATCGATCTTCTCATCTAACTCTCGGCAAGAAAGCCAATAAGCGTATTTCCCAAAATGTTGAACTATTCAATGAAAAAACAGCATACTAGATTGGGGGGGGGGGAAATTAGCTACTGATATGAACCTCATCACAGTTGAACAGAATATTATCACCACTGAGAGCCATCCTCCTGCAGCCAAACAAATATTTACTGGAAGAAATCTGACGAGAACAACTCGCTCCATCTTAGTATCTCATTTAATTAAGCGGCTTATTTAACCAATTCCAATTCCTTGTGCACAAAAATAACAAGCCTGCATGTGAAATGTATTATTGATTATGCCAAATATACTATATTTCACAAAGGCATCAGGATATGTGTGATATTATGCAGCAGGGCTACCAAAAAATATAAATGAAAGCAGTATGCAGTTGGAAAACTCTTTCAACACTTGTTTATAATCTCCATTATCACTTGCTTTTTTAATACTTTCTATGCAGTATTTGATGTTGCTAAAACTTGAGGAATGTAAAGGTGGCATATACACATATAAAACATAATCAATTCAAAATACAATATGTGGCTGATATTTAGCCACATATTTAAAGATAATTAAAAAGGCTTATAAAACCTAATGCTGGGAGACGTCTGAGCCAGAGAGAGAGAGAGGGAGTGTACCTCATTGGACTGCCGTATGCTGCGCAGAGGGATCCATAAGGTGCCCACCATGGTGTCCCAGATCAGCCCTTTATTCCACACCTCCACTGTCAGGCCCAGATCCAGGCGGTTTATTTCACTGCTCGGCAGAAAGAGGAAGAGGCGGAATGAGAAAAAGAGAAATGAGTTAGGACAAAGCAGAGGAAAGAGAGTGAAATAATACAGAATGTTATAAAGAGCTGAGTGGAGACAGAAGTGGTATACAGACACCTCACTACAGTCTATGCCATCAGGAGCTGCACTTAAATCTGGTGACGGATATGCACTGTGATTCAATCTGCTGAGGGAAATGAGTCATTCAGCATCAAGATGGAAAAAGCAGGTGACTGTCAACGAGGCTGCTGGCAGGATATAAGAGAGAGCACAGATAGGACAACAGCAGAGGCTATCTATATTTCTGTATGACAAACAACAGTGAACTCTATGCCTCGTTTTTCCATCGAGCAACACTCATATATGTGTATATATATATATATATATATATATATATATATATATATATATATATATATAGTCCATAAGGTCTGGACTAGCTAGGATTTATAAAGTGATTTCAAATCTGACTGGCAGATTATCAACTCATTGTCCAACAGTGCCTCTTCCCAAGCCCACTGGCTGTCTTAAGTGAATCAAAACCTAATAATAGCCACAGCTTTGATATATATGAAAATACATCTTTCTGTTTCCTTGGGAGCTGAGGAAGTAATCTGCACAAATAGATGAATGGTGTGTTGCTTCACAAAAGGGAAAAAAGGAGAAGAGGAAAGGGGCAGGAGAAGGAGAAAGTGAGTGATCTAAAGAGAGGGGGTAGAAGGAAGAAGTGCTGTTTTTAAGTTTAGTTTAAAAAAGATTCTCTGTAGTAGATTAAACATAAAAACAGTTGGATGACAAGATAACTAATTTCTATCTGTTGCATGTTTTTTTCTATTCAGTCAACTTTCTGGAGTTATGAGGTGTAATGAAGCCTAGAAAACCCTCTACACTGGGTGTGTGAACTCTGCTGGAGCATCTCGAACATCACAGGTGTTATGTCATCCCCTCTCTTCAAAGGGAGAGAGACAGAGAGGAAGCAAGAGGAAGAGGGCAAAAATAACTCCTTTTAGCTTTTAGGAAGTGTAAATGTCACGGCTGATCTGTGTTGCACAACACCTGTGTGCTGAAGAATTGAGCCCCTGAGGTGACATCTCTATTCATGCGAATTAACAGTATTCATTCCTTATTTATTTGAAACTATTTATATATTAATATGGACTTGCATCTGCCATCTGATATTGACAGTAGATGCAGACTCATATTTTCTGGAACTATGTCAAACTAAATTTATGACCATAATTGCAACAGCAAACATATTACACTTTTGAAATGCCCATTAAGTTTAAATACTTATATTTCTTGCATGAAATTCGAATTATTTTCCAAACTAAAAAGCTACTCTGCCAGCAAAGCCAGAGTGAGGGTTAGGGTTAGAGTAAGCAGGGAGCTTAATACTTAAAAGATTACTCCACCGATTTAGCATTGCACTTCTTTAACATTGTCACACTCACAGTTTTTAACTGTGTGTTTTTTTTTAACAGTTTTTAAAAAAGAAAAACTTAACTGATGCCTTTTGTTTAATCTAATGGCTCCTTTTTTGGTCACATAAACTTTAATAGTCTGCTGTTTGCCTGTGAACATTTCTCTGCCTAACTTCATTGGAACATATGGAATAGGAAGCAACGCTCTGCCAAACTGGGAATTGTCCGAAAAAGCCCTCTACCCATACAACCATAACTCTGTGCGTCCAAAGGAAGGTGAAGAGGCTCATTGCACTAATAGGTGAAGGTGAGAGAGGAGGAAGACAAGTATGTGTGAAGAGTAAGGAATGTAGTAAGAAATTGTGAACCAAATTGTGCAGCAAAGATTGTCCTCCAATTAAGCAACATTGTACAGGCAGATTTACAGAAGACAGGGGCTGAAAGAGGGAGAGACATGGCGAGATAAAAGGGGGCAGAAGACGTGGGCAAGAAGCACTCACAACATGAAATCCTGCTCCCAGCATGGCTGACTGCCACGCACAGCGATGGTTGTGCTCTTAACATTCTGCACCTTCAGGGTCACGTATGTGTTAAATTTCTCTGTAAAAGGTAAAAATACAAATACCATTGTTTATATGGAACAACCTGATTCCGTAAAAATAAGTAACAAATCACAGGTCAGAACTCACCTTGGGGTCCATCAAGCTTGGCTTTCTTCACTGCAAACAAATTGAGAAAACAAACAAGAAATTAGTCAAACTGCATATCACATTTCCAAACATGCTAACATGACAGTTTTCAAAGATTTCACATTTTCATGCTGCAAATATAACATTCAGTGAACCCACAAAGGCTTTTCTCAGGCCTATGCTTACAGCGAGATGTGACTTTAGCCTACAGTCCAGGCAGGCCTCATGTGCATGAAGGTATGGTTGGCAGGTGATTGACAGGAGCCTGGCATTTTAGAGAGAGGAGGAGGTGTGTGGGGGGAGGGACTCCTGGGACTCCTCTATCCTCTTTGGGCAGAATGCCACGATTTCAATATGAAAGAGTGCATCCGTTCAGTAGGAGGTGGCAGGATCTCTGAGTCACAGGGCCAGGAGGACAGTTTGTGCAGGTGAGAGTAAAAGGTGATGCCAGGTAGGAGAGCGGCCACATGCCTTGCGCTCTCTGAAAGATGTGTGTGTATGTATGGTTGACAACAGCTTTTTGTCTAACACAATAGATGTGGCTCTGCTGAGGTGCCACTGCCAGCTCCTCCACGCAGGGACCACTGAAGGTACCAGACTGACTTTTAAAACCACAGTGACGTCAAAAGCCTATTCATTATTCATTCAATCCGGCACCCTGCTGATGCCCAGCATCCACATGTTCAGCAGTGAGGTATTAATATTCAGAGCTTTGGTTTTTTAATCCCTGCTGATTGCCTCTTTTTACTGATGTTACATTTCAGGAAGGAAATACAGGAAATAATTTAAAATCCATCTAATTGGACCTCAACAACAAGCCCTTATAAACACCCTGAGCATGTGTCCTTGGCTGCAAGAACAACCACTTTATAATGTATGATCTACAGTCCAACTCTCTATAATAGAAAGAACTAAATAAATAAACACTCCCTGTTATTCAATCAAGAAATGCCTAATAATTAGAGTAGCAAAAGTGATGCTGACAGAGAAACACATTCTGAGTCATTTTCTTAGTCAGTGACAGCAGAGCAAGCGCAATAATCATTGTGGACAAATTGGCTTCTAAAAATAGCGTCACCCCAGCAAACCCTTGGGATAATGCTTATCACTTAAATATGGGTCTGATTCATGAGGCAGGTGCCGGAGTAGGTGGTCTGGTGGAACACGTGCTTCTTAGCCAACTTCAAAGTAAAATCCCCTTCTTGATATTTTAGCTGCTGACAAGGCAGCCACACCTATGGGGTAAGGAAGGTTCTTTTTCCACAGAAGCACTGAATATTCATTTGACAAAGAGGCGTTCAAACGAGTTATTTCTTTGCTTTAAATACAGTAAATGACAGATGCACATTCGCTGCACCCTTGCTAACACTCTCCCCTCTCTCTCTCTCTCATACACTCCTCCCCACCAGCCAGTCATCGGTCCTCTCTCTCTCTTTCTCTCACTCACTCAATCACTCGCTCACCCTGCCATGTGGTGGGTATGCACGTGTGCTCCCTTTCTATCTCTTTCTCTCGTGCTCCATTAATCTCTCTGTGCAGCCGGATGCGGGCAGAGGGAGCTGCATCCCCAACACTAAAAATAACCACTTCAGTGTGACAGGGGTGGGGGGTGCCGGAAAGAAGGTGTGTGTGGGGGGGGGGGGGGGGGACTAAACCACCGTTGCTGCAGTTACAGCAGAGGGGAAGAAGTGAAGGGGAGTAGGTAAAAAAAAAAAGGAGTGTTACATATTTTCTGCAAACCCTCAACAGAAAATGTTGAGCACCTGCCACAGCAATTACAGAATCTCATTTTCTCTTTCTTTGCTGGGGAAAGTTGGACAAATACATTAACTCATGTCCTGGTGTGGAGGAGCCAAAGGGTCTTTTTATTTCCTGAGGTTTTCCAGTCAAAAGCTTTCAAAGAGCTCACACTTCAGAGCAATTATACTGACATACACACCTGCAGTATACCTTTGGGAAGATGTCAATAATGGCGATTGAAGTATGACTGCTATAAAAGTATGCAATGGTAGTCACTGATGACTGAATACTCCTTTCATACAGACTAATTAAAACCTGTGAGAAACATTGCTATCTGAAAATGTAGGTGCAAAATATAAAGACAGCACAGACTTACAGTATATACACAGTATTTACTGTATTGATTCCAAGGCTGTATGTAACAGTATATGTAGCCTTGGAATATGACCACAGAATATAAATGCTACATTACATCTACTGTATATATTTCCATTAAAACACAATTGCTCCTAACTATTTCCAGACTCCCAGTAACCCTAGTCATTATTAAAGTACCGCAGCAGTGTGTTTGAAATGGTAATAAGCCACAGAACTAGCCGTATTCATTTTTAATTTCTGACTTTCTGACTTCTTTTGCAAAAAATCTTCCCTAATGATCTCAATACATATGTAAATAGTCTTAAATAGATGTTTGGATAATGCCTTAATGAAAGAAGGTGACACTAATGAGGATGTCTCTCGTGGCTCACTCTGTTACAAAGTTATAATGCGTGAATTGGCATCTCGCTACATGGGGTGACAGTAAGAGGATGGTTGCCAGATCTGAACATGCTTATTCAGCTTCTGTGGCACAGGCCATCATTTCAGAGACTACATCTAACATCACGAGACATGGAAGTGGAGTATACACACATCTCTGAGCAGGCAATGCAGCATCACTGCGACTGCAATGTTTATCATCCCAGCTCATGTTACCATGCAGCTCAAGGTAAACAGCCATGCACATCATCATCATCATCATCATATTCTTTATTTCTTCATTCTTCTCACAGCCACTGTGAAAAAGTATAATATCAATATAAACCTAGCTGCAGGCCTATAACAGTGTGTAGAATCTAATGAGAAAATGCCAGCAGAGACCTAAAATGCCATTGGGGTTGCTATGCCAACAAAGCTTCAGGACATAAAGGGACCACCAGTGAGCCTGAATCTCAATCCTCACATCTGGAGGTCTTCAGTCTATTCCTCCTGTTTGGAGTACCTGATACAATGTTGAGGAAAACGCCAACTTCACCAATCAAAACCAACATGCCTTTACATCTTAGATATGACCATATATACTCTGCCTGTAAATTATTGCAGTGACTGAGGGATGTCTAAGGGCTTAGGGTGGATTCCCTGATAATCCCTTAAATGTAAAACAGGTGAGATCTCTTTTGGATCCACTTTCCACTTGTTTCACTGGAGAAATAAATCACAGACAACACCATAGGCTTAATCAAAAAAGAAAGACAAATACACCATCAATGACTGAAGGAAGATACGCGGTCATACTACAGTGTTATGTGTTATTTATACAGCAGAAAACCAGTTTGGACACCACTGGGGAATCATGAACTATTCAAAGACAGAACAGGTTGTGGTTTTCATTAAAGAGCTCAATTAATAGGACAGCTTAACTACAATGTAAGAATGCTGCAACCAATCACGTGTCTTAAAGAAATATAAAGAAACCCGGTGTAGGCTAATGCACACGCCTTTTTTTTCGCTTTGCGCAATTACGCATGAAAACTGAGATGAAATGTCTGCACTGGAGATGATTTGTAATCAAAGTGCTATCTGCTTTTTGACATGAAACATACAACACCCCACGTTTCTGTTACACAGGGACAAACTGAGAGCGGATTACATCTTGTTTTACTATGTTTAACAGCGGCTGCCAGAAAGCATAGCTACACCTACTCCATAAATCGATCCGGTTGTAGCAAAGCCAGGTTTTGTAAAATGAACCAAGCCTGTCATCCAAGACAGTTGGAGTGAAATATGTCAGGGTAAATAATAGTCAAAAAAGAGAATAGATTAGAAATATGCAAAATCGCCAAAGGAGATGTGAAGTATTCGCCTTATTAATGTGATTTGCATTAAATCGCGTAGCAAATTTTAAAAACATTCCTGTGCAAGATGGCTAATCCAAAATATTGATGGATGGACCGTTATCCTCACAGGTAAATCCCAAACAGCTGTAGAGATAAGACTTGGAGCTATTTAAGCTGCTCACACTACAGCAGAATGAGGAACCGGGCAGCAAGTCGTGCCAAGACAAGGATTGTTAGTTTTTCTCTTACCTCCAACACACAGCAATGACATTTCTTATATGCGCCTTTAGTACCGGGTCCAGCTTCTTCACCAGCTTCCGTAATTGACCTAATCTGTGCAATGTAGAGCCTGGGAATGAATCGTTGGAGATGGGCTGGAGATGGAGAAGCCTGCAGTCGCTAGCAGAGACAGGCCCCGGCGGGTTCGTTACACCCGACAAAAAATAAAACTCTTCACACTTCGAGAGTGAACGCCGGCGTCGCAGTCCTCTCTGTCTCTTTTTATGGCGTGTCTGTCTTAAATTTGAGACTCCTTTGCCCCCTTCTCTCTCAGCTCTCCGCTCCCCAACATACAGCCATCTTGTTCAGCTTCAGCACCACCGCTGCGTGGACAGCGCCTGGCAGTGACGTCAGAGCGGTGGTGATGGTGTGTATGGGTGGGTGGGTGGAGATGCTGAAACACCCACCCCCGACCCTTTCCATATTTTCAACATATCTCTCAGAAATATCTCAGGAAGTTGGTCTCCTCAGATCACATTATCAACATGGAGGTGTTCAGTGAAGAATAACGTGATAACTGATTTTGTCATTAATATTACCCAGCCCTACTTTTAAGAAAACACTAGGACTCCAGAGGAAATCGACTGGGTAATAATAACTTAGCAGTGAGTCAGTTAAAGGACATTCATCTTCACATGCACTGACAGCAAGAGTGTCCCTTATATGAGCCTCCTCACCGAGATGCTCCTGTGCAACTTAGCTCGGTGACACACCGTGTTTACAAGTAATAATCATCATGTGTTGACTGCCATCACTTACTGGGCTGCATGCACCAGGAATTCAGGAGTTTCAGATTTCATGAAATTTCGGAGAGACGCAGGGACTTTCCTCTAAGACGGCAATGATGACGCACATGAGCGATGCAGGTGAGGTGATTCATTAATTCATTGTTAAGTGATACTTGACGGGAAGCAGATGAACTGTTTGTGCCCCAGTTTACAGAATACAGAAAAAGCAGAGTAGATCATTTGTCATATAAACCTTGTGCCTCAGTGTGACTGAGTATCCCATTAGCAAAATCGGAGCCAGGCTCAGCCGTGTTAAAGTATGTTGCATATTTATCACAGGTCAACTGTTAACAACCAGACTGATATACTGGACCAAGATTCAAGACTTTTTCCGGTGTGGGCCAACAGCTCCCCCTGCTGGATCACAACATCCCCTGCATCTCTACAATCTCCTTCAGGGCCAGGTCACCAAAATCTCACAAAGGCATATTCTGTCAGTTACTTCTAGTGGGATCTAGCCATGCACATTTGAGAGGGGAAAACCAGTTGTTTTGGGATTTGATTTAAACTTGAGACGGGGCATTTTAAATAATTAGGCGTGTTTCACAACTATTCAAAAAAGCAAAATTGCACACATTCACCCTTTGTTGGAAACATTTTCAGTATGGTTTAATGAACATTTCAGAAAATACAAATATACTTGACAAATATATAATATTCTGACAACAAGTCAAACTACTTGTCCATTCAACAACCTACCATCATCAATGTAAATTCAAACATGTCCACCCCAACATTTCTTTTTCACCTTTTCCAGTTTTTTTTCATGCATTCTAAATAACACTACGTACACATTCCCCACCCACCAAATGCCAAATGGCATTTATTGTAAACTAATAATTAGGCTTGTCTTATTGTACAAGCCGTGGGCCTGTAAGTAACTGCTGATACTACACAATAGGATAAGGGTCAATCCAAATTTACTTAATAAGGCAGCTCAGAAGATAAAATTACATTACATTTAATGAAATTCCTGAACTGTAAAAACCCTCAACACTGCCACACAGATTTACATTCACAAAAAACTCATGTGCATGAATACACATATTCTGCAGAATACACATATTTATAAAAAAGAGGCATGTAGACATGGACTATGTGTGGTCTTTTGAAGTGTTTGTACCCTTGCCTTTACTATCCTTGAGATATGCACATGCTCTGTTGAATGGCACTGACTTGACCTAATACCACCGAGCATGTCATGTGTCCCTCTGCTGCAGGAATGAAAGGGTCTCCAGCTGGAGTCTCCTCATAACTTCTCACTGACAATAAATTAAAGCATGCAGTTAGAAAAAATGGAAATATTCAGGAATAAATATTATGAATGGGCTTTGAGACTTGAAAGTTGAGAATTACAAACAAATTAAATGGAAAATCATGTTGGAAGAAGGTCCAATAATAATAATGTGGATAATAATGGATGCTTTCTAAAACAATTTGCTCCTTGTCAGGCAGTTAACCAAGTTTATCTGAGCTGGCACCTCAAACCTGCTTCAGACGTGACCATAAACATACACAAGTCTGTTTACTGACTTGGAGGACTACTAATACTGCAAGACACCTACAGAACCAAAGCACATAACAGTATTATATAGTAGTATAGTAAGTAGATAATAAATTACACTCTTCTAGATTCTGCACTTAGGGGGGTGAAGGCATCATCGATGGTAAAGCGACCCTTGAGACTTGAACATGACCTTCAACAATTTGACCAATGAAGAAAAAAAATCTTACAAGGCTGCACCTGATTAGTGTGCACTGTTCAGTGTAAAGGCAATGGTCCTCCTCATGCAAGAACCACACAAGAGAATCTGTGGCATTTACCAATTTCCTCGTACTTAGAATCTTCTCTTAGGTGTGAACAAAATGCACGAGTGCATGAGACTTAAGAATTATAATGGCTTCATCTGAATGAATTTGGAGTTTAAATGTGAAACCGAAATTAATTTATGATTTTATTGGCATATTTTGGCACAGCAACTTATACATTTCATTAGTTGTTGGAAAATCCTCTCACTCCAACAGCTACCTCAGAGTCTTTAAGCAGGTCGCTGTCCAGTATTATCCTCTGCTGCACCTGACAGTGTTAACATCACCTACTGTAGACTGTAATATTCTCTCATCTATTATCTTCATGACTATCACGTTCCCTTGACAGCCTCTCATATTGGTCATGGACAGCGCTGCTCTGACAACACATCGTTGACAGCTGTACAATTAATATTCTCTAATTGTTTTGGGTCCTCTAATACTACAATGCTTACACTGAACTGCAATCTTAAGAGCGTTGATTATGCTAATGATCAAATCTCTTGAACGCACATCTCCTCATGAACAGGTGGCAATCATCAGGCTGAAACAAGCAATTTACGGCAAGTTTGTGCAGTTTGGAACCTCACGAAAAAAGTAAGAGTTTAGGATAAGAATGTGAAAATGTTCTTGCATGAAACCCAATATTTTAGCCACCACTCGTAATGATGATGAAACATTTAAACCCAGTTTAGCACATAGAATTATACGTTTACAGTGGTTTTAACCTTATGCTTTGATGGAGAAAAGATGAGTGTGTGCACGTCCAATCCTATATTTAGGCAAGGTGAAGGATAGCGGATTCATTAGAAGAAGAAGCAGAGAGTATCAGCACGCTGGATTATAGCTCCCAATCTTCTTTTTTAATGATTCTAGCCTACCAGGTTGAGTCTGGGAGACATTAGTTACCTGTCCAGATGAGAGAGGACTTCGCAAAGCTGGGACAGCAGGGCACGATGCTTGTGAGGGTTTCCCTCCAGCACTCCATTGAGACGACTCAGGTATGAGTCCAGGTTCCCAAGAGACGCTGTCTCACCTGTACCTGTTCAGAAAAGACACAGAAGAATTAAATCCATACATCCTCTCAAGGTGAAATATCATGGAATTCAAGAACAGATATGGAAATCAAATTCTTGTATTAATGAATATTCATTGTTATTATAGCCAGATATTGAAGACTCAAGAGAACTGGTAATTTAGCAATGCTAACATTATCAATGCATTTATACTACAGGACTAAACAAAATAAACCTAGCATCTTGTCTGTCTCGTCTGTCTTCCCTCTCGCATTTCTTCTCTGACTAAACACTGACTGCTGACCTGGCAGGGGGACTGATGACAGACTGTTGACCAATGTGTGTTTAATGGCCAGCAAGTGTTGGTGAAGAGCCTGGGTACGCTTCTCGTCCAGCCCCAGTTCTGCCTCCAGGCGCTCTTTAGCGTTGTACATGTCCTTAATGTGCCGCTGAAGCACTGCATTCTGCTCTTCAAACTCAATGTTGGCCTTACGAAGCCGTCGCAACTCAGCCTCTCGAGCTAAAACCACAAAGAGAGAAATAAAACAGGATGTAATTATGTCTTACATGATATGTTTAATGTTAGTTACTTCACAGTGTCAGGAGATTTGATAAAATATCCTATTAGCTAACAAAGTAAGTACAATTTTGTCTTAGGTTTAGCACCCAGCCATTTTAACACAGTGTTTGTTATATATCAAAATGATCATTTCCTGTTTTCAGATTCTCTGTTACCTTTGTTCTGATCGAGGAACTCCTCTGTGAAGATAGGGATGTCGAATCTGCTTGAGAGGTCAGAAGCCTAAAGGACATAATCAGCAAATGGTTAACTTAGCTTAGTTTGAAATGTATGTGAAAATCACATATAAACAGAATATACAGTGACAAGATATGAATGTGTGATGTACCTTTGATAAAGATGACTCTGAACTAGTACTGATGATGACAGATGGGGTGTCTTCTGAAAGAGAAAAATGTATGTGAATATTACGGCTCACATGGCACAGGGAAATGAAATAACAAATATACAGTATCTTGCTTGTGGTGGTTATTCTAAAAAACAAACACACACATGCACGAGTAACCAACATGACATATATTACGCAAGTAGAGCTCAGCTGTCACCTTTCTTGATCCTCTTGTCTTGTATCTTGGCACTGGTGATCTGATAGGCCTCAGTCTGCTGATATTCCTTCAGTTCCTGGGCATACTGCATCTTCTCCCGTTCCGCCTCGTCCAGGTAGCGCTGTCAGTGCACAAATAATGTTGTGCTGCTTTACCATGGGAAAAATTTGGGCTTGCTAATGGACAGGTGCTTGATTATTTGAAACCTTTTTTAAAAGCATGTCTTTTTTGGAAATTGGTCATGTAGAAGATTTTATCATAAAACTGTTTGCCAGCATGAACATTTCACAACCATCGAGCCAAAAATATACAGCTGAGGAGAAATATCTTTTAAAAATCAAATCAAACAACAGGATTTGATGTCTGCAACATATTTATGAAAGTAAACAAGGCAGATCACGATGCTCCTTGCAGTAAAACTCAAATACAGCGATAATACCTGCAATTCTATTCTTGGCTGTGGTTGCTGTGTGCAATTATACCAGCCCAACTGGCCCAGTAATAAAGCATGATTAAATATCCAGTGTTCACAGTAATGTGTTGTACTGAATATACTATGTTAAACAATAGGTGTAACATGCATAGCTGCAAAACTTGAATAACTACCTGTTTGTCATTCGGGGCTAATCGAGTCCACTCTGCTCCGAGTCTCTTGGTGATTTCTGGGAAAGGTAAGTCAGGGTATCGGGCCCGCATATGTTCTCGTCGTTCATTCAGGAAGCGGACATATCCTGTTACTGGTGCCTTGGGACCATTTGGTAGCACCTTCTTTCTTTTCTTTCCCTTCGGCCAGCCTCTCTTCTTTGGCTGCAGAGAGGGAGAACAACACTCTCGTGAAGGCAGGGACTGCTCACTCCTCTGTGCTACTCCTCCTTGCTCAGTAGACTAGACAACTACCATAACTACATACTAGGGCTGCAACTAACAAAATTTTCAATACCAATTAATATGCAGATTGTTTTCTCTATTAATAATTTGGTCAGTAAAATGTCAGCAAATAGGCAATAGGGAAAATTGCTTGTTTTGTCCAAAAATTCCAAAACCCAAAGATATTCAATTTACCATCATAGAAGATCAGCAAATTTTCACATTTGAGAAGCTGGAACCAGATTTTCTTGGGAGTATTTTTGTTTAAAATATGTCTTAAAGATTCATCAATAATTAAAATAGTTTCCCATTAATCTTATGTTGATCCACTAATTGTTCCAGCTCTGCAGCACATACTCTAATACAACAGCCCTGTAGTAAATCATACCTCATGAAGGTTACACTGTTAGGTATTTGTTCAAACAGTTTCAGAGAGGTGTTATTTTTACTTTATGTTCATTTAGTAGGCTGTAGCTAGTGGTACTGTTGAATTGTATCACCTTAAAGTGAGAGGTATGTTTTTTGTTTATGGTCAGTTTTCTGTTTTATTTATTGACACTGTCTGCCCTTGTTATTTTGTTTCTCATATTCTGCTCAACGGTTAACAGGACATTGTCATGAAAGAGCATATTCTCAGCCAACCTATCCTGTATAAATAAAGTTAAATACATTTCTAATAATTTGTCCCCTCCTGTAACATTATAACCTTTATGAAGGTAGGATTTATAGCAGGGATGTTGTATTAGTGTGAATTACTTTCAGCTACCTAATAAAAGGGGAACTGAGTGGAGAGTAAACAGTTCTAACTCCTTAAACAAAATGGTCGATCAAATCTTTGGTTGCAAAACTTGACAGCCTCATCCATCAAACTCCGGAGGCAAAATAAAAGCAATTAACAAATCGTGTTGACCTGGTCAGATGTAGCAGTACCCACCTCCTCTTGTGGTTGATCTGCTGAATGTGAAGGTTTGGGCTGATGTGATGCATCACTCTGCTCTTGTTTGATGCCTCCCATTATCTCCGTCCGTGCAATTGTCTATGTAAGTGGGGAAATGGGTCTTAATCCGTTAGGGTTCTGCCGTGGGAAGAGGTCTGTGCAGAATAGCATGAGAGAAGTTGTAAAAAAGATGCGAGCAATTATAAAATTCAGCATCAATATCCCCGCTAGGCTAAGCTAACCTGACTGCTAGCAGTTCAGTACGGCTAACTGGTCGCACTGTGCATTCACACAAGACAACGGACAATATCCAGAAAGGTAGCTAAGCCAAACTGCTCACTCTTCACAAGGAAAAAACGAAATACACGAAAATATATATTCGAGCATACAATAATGTTTATTCACTCAGGACAATGGCAGTTTTATAGAATTATTTCTACTTTTTTTAATAAACGTCTTCTAACTCACCGGATAAAGATGATTGCCTCGGCCAAACAGGAAGAGAATCCTGTCTGTCATCTGATTGGTCGGTACGGAGAGTCATGATTGGATGGCTGGATACACCTCCCCCCCCCAAAAAAAACAGTATGCGCATGCGCCGCATACATAAAGCTCGATCCTTGAAGGTTTTCCCTAGTTTCATAGCGCTTCTTAAGGGACTGTATTGCAGTGTATAAAGTATCATAAAATGGAAATACTCAAGTAAAGTACTAGTACCTCAAAATTGTACTTAAGTACAGAACTATTTATGAAATCCCTGAAACTAATGAAAAACTAAAAAAGCACAAAAACGCACCCTTTGCACTTTATTTTAATAAGGCGTTAACAGAGACCCCTTGATTTTCTTTTCTTTTATACTATTCACTTTATTTAAGTCATTTGTATTCTACTTTACTTTTTATTTTACAATGCTACTATATGTTTATACATATTTTGTCACTGTTGTAAGGTTAAGATGACAATGTTTTATGTCCTTATGCTTTTATAATATGGATGACATACTATAAATGTAGAGCACTATATAGTAGAGTGATTTCAGACACAGCCTCCGTCTATTTGGAAAGTTTAGAATCATGAGTGTTCACTGCCCTCCACTGGTCACAGTGAGGAACTGCAACACAACTTTGATTTGATAAAGACAGTCAATGCAGGCCTGACAGCATACCTCTGGTAAATACTTTCAAAGTCGGAAACAAAACAACAAAAATATAATGAAATAATCACGGTCATTGATCTCAGTGAACATGATTGGCTGACAAGTAGATCATAATATTAATTTGCACGGACTGATGTTGTATGATAAGCTACAAATACAAGACAGCTAAATTCTCACCCACGGATCCCGGAAACAATTAAACAACAATGGTTGTGGATTACTGGCTCCACGTAGCAGCTTTTTCATGTTCACAATTTTAAGACATAAGACGGATCTCACAGAACAAGTCAAGTTGGGCTTGAACCCAAGGACACATGCTGGCAAACAGCAACTCTAACAGCTTGTTTGCCCGCCCTTGAAGGAGCGCCATACGAATACAACTCAGTGAAGTACACGGTATCTATAACAATACAGGCCTGAAGTATTTCAAACCACCAGGCTAGAGCCAGTGTTGCCGAGCTTGAGTACCACTTAGGTATATTTCTGTTCTTTTAGGTTCTGTAGAGCCAGAAAATTGAATTTATTACCTTTGCACATTTAAATAACTGGCAACCATCACAAATCCAGAGGTAAAATCCAGGTTTATGGTAAAAACTTTAAAGTGTAAGCTTTCCATACTAAATAAGATTAAAAATGTATTTTTGGATGTTTGATTTGGAGTGATTTTATTGATGGTAATTATTGTTTGTAGGTTGTATGTAGGGCTGCAACCAACCATAGTTTTCTCAATACATTGGTCCACAAAATATCAGAAAATAGTGAAAAATGCCATCACAGTTTTCCAGAAGCTTAAGGTGACGTCTTCAAATTGTTCGTTTTGTCTGACCAAGAAAATAAAGATAATCAAGTTTACAATGATAGAAAATAGAGCAGCTGAAACTTTAAGCAAAAATGCCAAAGAAAACCAAAACCAATTAATCAATAATTCTGTCGATCTACTAATTTTCTAGTTGCAAGTCACTGCCCGGTCACCTGCATTTCGGCCATCTTAACAAAAGGACCACAATGGAAATAAGTCTGGCGACTTTGCTTTATCCTTGACGTTTCTTGCCATGTAATTTGATATTCTTCTTGTCATGTTAAAACATAAAAAAATAGGACAGAGTAAACTTAAACCATGACCACATACCAGTGATCGAAATGATTTTAATAAGATCTATCAAACAGGTTATGATAAAACTTGAAATAAAAATTTGTTTCAGCTATTTTTAATGAGGCGGCTCCATCAGAGATACCCATTACCTGCAAATAATGTACACCCTCTGGCAAATCAGACAGACATCCTCTGTGGCCCTGGAATAAAAACATAAAATGTGTTGACATGTTCTGTCCTGGCCGATGACAATCCAACTCGTTTAATTAGTACAGCTGTATTTTTTGCGTTGAAGATCTTGCAAACTTCGGTGGTCTTCCACTCACTTACACCCTTAACTCAGTCCTTAAGTCTTAGCGAAACTGGACATCACTCAAACTTTACCCAACTTTCTGAAACCACTGTAATTCAAATCTCCTGTATGCAGCACATCATTGCACCCACCATCAACATAAAGACTGTAGAAGGATTTTATGGCAAGAAAGCTGCATTTTTTTGGGGGAAAAAAAAAAAAATCTATAGTTGAACATTAAAATTCAAATCTGCGGCACAACTGTTACCCAGCAAGGCCACAAAAAAGGTCTGACTGTTAATGTTTAATGCTCTTAAATGCCACCTCAAATGTGTCTTTTGCAAAATAAAATTAGCTACATTGAGCACCTCACCCCTTTACTCTTTGAAGTGTAACCACCATAAATTATGCAATGGTGGAAAAAACATAATGTAGATTGCACATTGTCATCCACAAAGAAACAAACAGACTGAACCCATTAAAGTTTTTATTTTCTTTTATTTATCGTTTACAATTTTTGTAGTTGTTTATTCATTATTGTCAATCCATTTTGGCAAACATTAGTGCTCACTGTGTTCTGTACAGTCCGGTCCCACAATGAAGACTTAAATTTGTTGGGAAGGGAGGAATGAGGCGAGAGCCAAGTAGGATCCAGGCTTTTACAATTTGTCCAGGTAGTTGTCCAAGGCTGGGACACCTTCCTTGAGACCCTTGCGTTTGCGTGTGTCGGCGACAACGATACCGGGCTTGCTTGCAGGGTCCATTGGGTCTCCAGGGAGGATCTGCCAATGGTCGAACACACACTGTGGGAAGGCCTGGCCACCAGTGTTGGAACGAAGGTCAGCTGTGAAACCTGGGAATGGACAGAGCAAAGTATGTTTTAATACCTTCCTGCCAAACCTCCATTACATTATGGGTAAAAAGGGTCGCAAGGAGTGATGGTGCAGTAATCACAAATGTGGGAGTGAACATTTGTTTTCCTCTCAGTCAGGTTCAAGTAAAATTACACTCAGAACCTCATCTTTCTCTCCGCAATGAAATGTTGGTAAAAGAATTAAAATTAAATGTGAAAGACAAGCACTGGATAAATAAACTTAGAAATAACTAGAGCAACAAAGCCATGTCATAAAATTATTTCTGCTGAGCATATAAAGTCAGTCAGCTTAAAGAGTGCAGGACTGATAATGTCTGCATTTACTAAGCAGAGCGAGTATTGTACACTTGACTGCAGAACAGAACAGTGAGAGTGAAAAAGGTACTTTGTGTAGACTATTGCAGTCCGATATGAAAACTCAAACAGCCATTATCTGTACCTAATCTCCCGGTGAAACAATTTGACTTAAATCTCAATATCAGACAGTTTTTGTTGTCACTGAAATGTAGCCAAATTGAACAAAACTAAATATAAATCAACATCAACATCAGGTGACAAAATTATCACTGGGCCTTGAGAACAAATGTTTTCACAGCTCTGCTCAAATCAGAACATTCTTGATTTAAAAAAAAAAAAAAAAAAAGGAGGACTTACCAAATGACTCCATGACAGGCAGGTAGGCCTTGGTAACACGCATGGGTGTTCCCATGACACTGACCTCCTCGAACACATGACCACGCCTCCTTGTTAACACACCGTAGATTCCACCCACTGCAGTTGCAGGACACTACAAAGTAGGCAGGAGATATTGAGTCATACATGAGTCGTACAGAAACTCAAATCTGTGAAATGGCAGGCAAGTTAACTATGGGATATGTGTGACTAGTAAAAACCTTTGTAAGTGAACTACTGTGCCCTGCCACACCCCAAAAAAGGTGTGACAGACTTAAACAAGTTTTACAAGTAAAAAAGGTTCATAGGGCTTAACTCCTCAGATATATCCAGTAACTAGAAGAAACAAAATACAGACTACATCTCCAGTGACACTTACCTGGATCTCCACCAGGTAGACGGGCTCCATCATTTTGGGCTCGGCTGTGAGCTCGCATGCGTACAGAGCTCTACGAGCTGTGGGAATAATCTGACCACCACCACGGTGAATGGCATCTGTATGCAGGGTCACATCATGGACGTCAAAGCGAATGGCACGCATGTTCTCTTCACAGAGGACACCCTAAAGGCAACAACAAGACACCAATTTTAGATTAAAAAGTATATCCACCGTTCACCATGTAGAAAATGAACACAATCACTTATAGCCCGATACAGGTTTCTATCCTAACTTAAGACGGTTTTGCAATGAACAGTGAATTTTTGCATACTTTGGCCCCCTTACCTCCTTGACTGCCCACTGGAAGCCAGCCACAACGCTATCCTTGATCTCATTAAGGTACTGCACTCCCTTGGTAACGTCCACCAACATGTTGGGGCCAGTTCCATCAGGTCCGAAGCACCAGATCTTTCTGGCCTCGGTGACATCCCACTCATACTTCTCGGCGAGGTAGCGGGCACGTGCCTTGAGCTCCTGACGAGCGCTAACGTCACCCTTCTCAATGTCCTCTGCCAGACCATCTTCGAAGGGACGGGCCTTCATGAACAGACGGTTGTGCTTGTTGGGTGACTTTGACAGACACATAACACTTGATTCTGAAGCGACGGTCTCTCTGTAGGACACCACTGGATCAGATTTCTAAAAAGAAAACAATACATTTCAATGCAGAAATGTTCACATGTAGGATTACATCTTTCACCGTTATCCATTTGGTTTTATCACCTTGAGTGGAATGCAAGCATGATCCTCCTCCAGATCCTTCAGACAGATCTCCAGATGTAGCTCTCCAGCTCCAGCGACGATATGTTCTCCAGACTCCTCAATGATGCACTGCACCATAGGATCGGACTTGGACAGACGCTTCAAACCCTCCACCAGCTTGGGCAGGTCAGCAGGGTTTTTGGCCTCCACAGCAACTCTCACCACAGGGCTGACACTGAACTTCATCACTCTCATGTTGTGTGCGTGCTCAAAGGTGGTGATTGTTCCAGTCTTGACAAGGAACTGGTCCACTCCAACCAGACCCACGATGTTACCACATGGCACATCTTCAATGGGCTCAACATAACGGCCCATCATCAAAATGGTCCTGGCAAAGAACAGAACAATTCAGACCAATATCTGATATATAGACTTCACATAACTGACACTGACAATACATAAACTGATCAACAGGCCAGATGTTGAAACCAACCTCTGAATTGGCTTCAAGTAGAGGTCGTCCTTCTTTCCAGGGACAAAGTTTGGACCCATAATGCGTACTTTCAGGCCAGTGGAGACACTCCCAGAGAACACACGACCAAACGCATAGAAGCGACCCTTGTCAGTGGTGGGGACCATCTTTGAGATGTACACCATCAAAGGAGCCTTGGGGTCACAGTTCTTGATACCTGGTTAAAGAAAAGTTCAGTGAGTTTAAGAACTACAAATCCAAGCCACATCTGGCTTACTGATGTGCCCAGGTCTCACCATGACCAAAATTAAAATAAATAAGGTTCATACCCATGGCAGCCTCATCATCTCCAGGTCCTTCATAGAGCAGCTCACAGCGGTACCTCTGGGCAGTGACGGGGGAAGGCAGGTGGATGGTGATCATTTGCAGAAGGGCTTCTCCGGCAGGCAGCCAGCGACGCATCACAGCCTTCAGGAGAGGCTTACCCTCCTTGTCCTTGTCCTCAGTATCCAACTTGATTTCCAGCTTCTGGATGAGTTTGGCAGTTTCGTCCTTCTTGAAGTTCATGATGGCATCAAACACCTACAAGGAAGTTAATTGATTAGTAGACTGCAATATAACATGACCAAGCCAAGGACATTAAAGCAAACCACTGTTTCTGTGCCCTGCTCAGACTGAAGGATATCATCACTGGTTACTCAGGTCAAAGTGAAGAATGTTTAAGTCATCATTTGCAGGCACACAGTAAATGTTTATTTTGCAGAAACGGAATTGCACAATTACTAAATGTACTTAATGCCTTATTTTCTAAATGCACTGCATCTCTACAATACTTAAATAAAATCAGAGTCTTGTTACCTTGAAGATGGGGTCCAGGATAAGAGCAACAAAGGTGCGGGGGAATTTTTTACCATCAGCTCCATTGGCACTCTTGAGAAACTTTCCAGCCTCCGCGTCAAAGTACCTAGAATACATAAGGTGTAAACATTTACCAATACAATAGTCATAAACCGCTATATCAACGACAGACTCAAATCCTGTGTGAGATTAAAAAAAAATTTTGAGTGTTACGCACCCCCTCTGCTAGCTTTCCATGTTACCCCAATCACATGTGCTTCATTTGGTTTTAGAGACTCACCTATCACCCCACAGCTTCTTCATCATGTCTTCTACCTTCTTGCAGTGCTCAGCTGGTGACATCTGGGTGTTGCCCTTGGCAGCAAACTTGGCTGCATACATCTCAGCGAACTGTTTCAGGGTGAAAGCCCAGCCGTGGAGTCCAGAACCAAAGCCAACAGTACCAACGACTGGATCGATCTAGGAGAGTTGATGACACCACATCAGAACATGAGTGCATTTCAAGAGATTTTCAATAAAAGTTCAATTTAGTTATGCTGACAGCTGATAAGGATTTTACAAATGTTATGTCTCAGTTCAGGGGCTGGATCCTCCAAATTCACAAATTGCGAATGAACTGAATTTACTGCCCCAGAGCCAAGCTGAATCACAACTGCAAAAAATGACTGACTGTGGATCAATGTTTACCACCCATATCTGCAACTTAACCTCTTAATTTCAATATCTCTAAGTCACAGGAATCTGTTGGCTGTTTCAGAGTGGTGCATGCCAAAAATTGGTAAACAGGAGTGAATTGATCATGATCTTTTTGTTTGGAAATTCACTGGTCAGACGTTTGAGGGATCTCTGAATTACTTTTTTTATGTTTTTTTTTTTATTCAGGGCAACACACAAAAGTGCCAAGATACACAGCAATGCTCAAGAAAAGCAGCAATTTTATCATACTCTCCCTGAAAAGGCATATCCCAGCTACCATACCATGACTACTTTGAATGGTGTGTCCGGACAAAATGAGGTCAGTGTGTTGCACTTAAGATAAAAAGGTTCAGGCAGCCACTCACCATGAGGTTGCCCATGGGTCCATTTTCATCTTCTCCATAAGTGGAGATGATGACATTGACGGACTCAACAATACGCTGGAAAGTCTGGTAAAGGTCTTCAGGTTCAAGCTGCAGCTCCAACAAGGCACGGTCCATCTTGTTCATCATCAGGACTGGCTTGATACGCTCACCAATGGCCTGACGGAGCACTGTCTCAGTTTGCACACAAACACCTGGCAGAGACACACAATGAGAGACCATTTAACCCACGGCAAAGTAAATAAAGTTGCGCGTCTAATTTCACACAAGCAGTATAATGGTAAACATAGTATGAATGATACAGCCAAACCTTTACTCAAAACACTTTACTTGTAGCAGTGCACATTTTAATGCAGTGAAAAGGAAGACAAAGTGTGCACTGAAGATTCTTTTGAAGACAATGAATTATTAACAAGGTGCCCGTGGGCCAAGCTGCGCACATATTTTGTAGTAGTCTTCAAGTCTGTGTTTCTGACACAAAAGCAAAGTAAACACTAAAACCGAAAATCCGGTTGGAGAGCTCACATCATCTGACGATTGTTCGGCCTTGTCCTTACCAGACACACAGTCCACTACAACCAGGGCTCCATCAGTGACACGGAGAGCAGCAGTCACTTCAGAGGAGAAGTCAACGTGACCCGGTGAGTCAATCAGGTTGATCAGGAAGCCGGAGCCATCCTTGGTCTGCTTAATGAAGGCCAAGTCATTGTCACCCAGCTCGTAGAACAGGGAGATGGCGCTGCAAAGTCAGGACAACTTGTTAGACAAAGTAAGATGTCAAATGTCATAACTCAAATGTTACTAAACTGGTGCTATTTGTATACAAAAAAAACCCTAAAGAAAGCACACTTAAGACAACCAGATTAAAAAAAACAAAACAAAAACATGTCTAACTGTAATAAGTAGTTCTCCATATGGTTAAATAAATGTAAATATAAAAATAAACTAATAGTGAAATGAACTGCGTTATATTCCATAAACACATTTCAATTGTATTTGCTTGGAAAATACAGTTAATGAATATGATCAGCTGAAAGAGAAACCCTACAATATTACATTTTCACCCAGCCATTAGTGTTCAATATGTCCCAACGTGTGTTCAGTACAATGTAGCAGCACTATTAGATGATGTCCAAGTACATAAGAGCAAACTATAAAGAGGTGTAACACACTGAATATTCAATTAGGAGTCAGTGAAATTGGTGTTATTAAATTTTTCAGTATAATGACATTGTAAACTGCCAGCATACCGAATACTTAAGTATCCCCTTAAACAGGTGTCCATGTTGACTCATTCTGACTGGATGTGTAGGCAACATTTAACAAATTAGCCACAAGAGCATCATTTCTTGATAGTGTATGTGCTACGACTTGGTTTTTACTTTTTGGTTAATTATAATGACTGCAAATATGGGAAACAATATGGCAACATTTAGCTGTCCTTCTCAAAACTGTTTCATAAATACTTTACAGCCACCTCAGGGCTCCTCCCAGCCCAGTCCTGTTTAAGCACTGACTGATATTAAAAAGTCTGCTATGTATTACCTCAATAATATAGCATTGACACAATCTAATGCGGACTTGAAGTTGGCTGGGAGAACTACACAACACAGGCACATTTTAGAAGTCAGCTAATTGGTTTTTATACTGTTAAGAAATTAACAGTGTAACAGTAGAAAAGGTTATTTTAATTTTCAAAACATAAACAGCATGGTTTGCAAAATGGTTAGCTGTGACATAACGTATGCAATTTGGGGTATAAGCAAAACAACTTGAACAGACCACCAGCACATCTTTCCGTATACACCACAATTTTCAGCAAATTGTGTGTTTTGACTGGTTGAAAGGACTGAAACAATGGAGGCCACCATGGATTAATGCAATCAACATTGTGTTATACACAAAAACAGCCAGAATAGCCAACATAAGCAGTGCCACAATTGACTATATAGATGGTGGGTAACTTCTTAAACACAGACATGCCCTCAAGCAGGACACTTGCACCACCTAGATTCTTCAGTTTCGCTGCTCTGTGAATGGGCAATGTATTGACTTTTGATAACGTGTTGACAGCGCCCTTAAGATAATTATCTACTTGCTAACAAATGTCAGAGATGCAGACCTACTTTAATGCAATACAGAATGCAGTAGGAAATATGACTACTTATAGTCTAACTACAATACTTACGTAGACTTGATGGTGATGCAACGTTCCTGTTCATCTTTGCGCGTGTCAGTGAAACGGGTCTCTCCAGCACGAGCTGAGGCAATGATGCCAGCCTTAGACACAAGCGAGTCTGTCAGAGTTGACTTTCCATGGTCAACGTGCGCAATCACAGACATGTTACGGATGTTGGCCTTCTTGTCCATGATGGCACGGATCTGGTCGACGGTAAAGTTCACCTGGAGGAGCAAAGTCAGATTAAAACAGTCAACAAAAAAAAAAAAGAAAAAAACACAAGTGCACACATAGCAAAAGAGCATTGCTTAAAATGCGATGGCTGATCATCTGCCGTTTTGCGAACTTACAGCCACTGATGTTCATGTTTTTAATACACTTCTGTTTCAGTATGTATATAATTGTCATATGGATTTCACTCAACACTAACTGCACCCACAGCATACCGAATTGCTGCTGACGCAACGTAACGGTTCTGCACTTTCAACCAGGGCGTTGGGTATCCGCCATCACCACAGCTGTGACGTTACTACATTTGGCCGAGCTTTTTTTTTTAACACTTTGTCAATGCTTATCAATATATCCAGTGAATAACATTGATGTGTTGTCAACACTGACAATATAGCTTATGAATCGTTGGTAAAAACAGATTCAATCAAGCAACACCCGGCATAATATGTCAGCACGAACAGGCCACGTGTACAGTCTTTGACACTCTGCTAAATGCTAACATGGGCTTTATAGCTAAACTAGCAGGCCGGCCCGAGCCGGGGAACGCGAAATGCCGGCAAATTATTCTTCACATCTACAACTTAAAAAAACATGCCGCTCGCCCCACCATAGACTACATATTCAAAAGGACACTTGTCACAGACACTTTTGCTAGTATCGATATAAATGTAGCTGAATTAGGACAACAGAAACGTTGGAGCAAAAAGCCGACACAGTACAAGTTAGCCAACACCACAACATCGTAGCGGCACCTAACGTTAGCAATTTCAACATTTACAAGAGAGCTGGTCGGCATATAACGCCTTAGAGCGGTCATAAATACTTTAACTTAGGAAAAGAAGCAAACAAAGTAGTAAAACAATTCAGAATGTTTTTTAGAGTCTCAGTGGCTCCGCAGGGCTAGCGGTGCCGATAACAGAATGGCTGCCATTTTGATCAAAGCACAGACCGTACAACTGACATGTAAGTAGCATATCATCCGTAAAATGCCCATACGAATACATTAATACTAAAGTTGGGGACACCTCGTGTGGCCGATAATTCATTAATTACTCAGAGAAATGTGATCAACTCACCATTTTGACGGATGGTTTTGGATTCGCTTGGTGGAGAAAACAGATAGGAAGTTTTACACTGCCCACCTCACGAGGGCATAGGCAGGGAAGAGAACGCTGACGTCAGAAAACAGGCCTTTATACTACGTGCGTCAGGCCTGCGCGTAGTCACGTACTAATCTTACGCTTAAGATCATGTGGCTCGCTCTGCTGCTGCCCAAAATGCAAGTTTATTTGTCGACAAAGTCAAAGGAGCTTAATCGTCATTCATTAAATTCATTGGTTATTGTTATCACGCCAGCCGCAATAAAGCTATTTGTGTGAACTGGTATTTATCCTCCTATCTTCCTGAAAGCTGTAAAGACTTATGAATTAGTAAATTCATCACTGATCAGGCCTGCAATACATTTTAAAATATGCAGTTTTTAATTGTACATCAGTAATTTACAGATTATAAATATATTTTTAATATGATTAATTATTTATATATCCTTTGTCCCAATAAGAAAGAAGGAATGTTCTTCCCAATTTACAACAGATTGTGATTTGGAATGATTCAAGTCATATAGTATGTTTATGTGATATTCCTTTTCAAAGCACTCATCAGGACACTTTGTGGTGTATCATTTATTACTTAAATTTAAATGTTTACCCTAAATGTCACTAAACCTAAATGAGCATTTAGTTAACTCAGTGATGTTACTTCTATACTGGATGTTGCTGTGTCTCACCATTTCTTTCTTTTTTAATGTACACCTTTCACTGAAATAAGGTCAATCATACCAAAATTAGAATACATGGCATCACTGAGAGCACCCCAGATGCCTTATTTCCAATCACTATTTTTCACTATTTTCAACACCTATAAAGAGACTGTCATAAAGCTGAAAGGAAATGGAGAAAACAAATATCTTAAATTCATTTAGATTAAAAAAAAAAACATAAAAAAGAGTGGGATTCTCTTAAGCAACACAGTTGTCTTTTCCTAAGTTCTTATGAATTCTCCTTCACATCTTTCCTTGACTTCATTTTTTTCCTCTTCTTCTCCACTAGGTGGCTGTAGCTTCACCTATTTCCCTGCAATTCATTCTGGGGAACCCAATAGCATACAAGCCCTTAAATGGCCTTTATACAAGGTGTGTGTTAAGTATGAATTTGTCAGGTCATCAAGTGCTGGTGGCCCACTGCAAGTCCCTCACTCCAGTTTAAAATGTAAATGATTTTGATAACAAAGATCTGTTCCCTCAGTTCATTGCAACTAAATCTCAGCGCTTAATGTGTAAAATTGGCACTTTAAAGGCAACATTTTAAAGGTTTGACTCAGATCTGCACAGCAATAATGCTGCACACAGAACTCCTTGAATTATTGAAGGAAAGCCAAATTGTTGGTGGTGGAAAGTAACTCAGTACATTTGCTCAAGTACTTAAGTAAGATTTTGAGATACTACTAAAAATTGGCCCCACCTTTACCAGCTACAAAATTAAAGTGGCGCTTAAACATAAATACATCAATTATCACAATCCAATAATATACACTGTATTATTCTGAAATGAGTCATTCTGCATAATGAGTACTTGTACTTTTGGTACATTAAATAGTTCTGTACTTTTATTTAAGTACTCTCCCACCACTGCAGAAGGTTGCCATTTGATGGCAGGAAACAAGCAGAAAAGCTGATTAGTTTTTTCATTTGGTATGAATCATAATACATAGTTCTAGTGCAATACAATAAATCAGACATGTCAGGGATTACATACTTGAATCAAGCAATCTTTTCTTTTTGATCACTTACTGCAACTGCTCTATAGCTAATCCCTGTACTTGGATGTCTCTGGGAAAAAGGGCAAAACAAAAATAGAAAATATTACGTAGGCTTAGCTATGTAAAATCTTGCATTATTATCAGCATAAAATAATGAATAAGGAGTACTAATGCTGTATTCTAAAAGAAAACTGGCCCAAATCTGTCATGTCTCATAAGAGGGAGTGGGCAGTGGACCAAAAATAAAAAATGTGGTTAAAGAGATTATTGACATGTAAGAAGCAGTCATCACCCTATATGCTGATGATAAAAAAATACCAAGAACAGTATATTTTGAAGCTTATATCAACGTATTTCGACTAGCAAAAGATTGTATGATTCCTACTGTTCTGTAGAGATTCCTCTGTATTGCAGTCAGATTGTTCATGTTGCTTGATTATTTTTTTCCAGCAGATGGTGCCCCAGCTTCACTTCCAGTAACTCCAGCTTTCAGCACACCAGACCCATAAAACACAGGTAATACTTAACTGTGTCATTGAAATGATCATTTCACCCTATACTTGAAATGAGCAGTGATTATGTTGTAGTCACAGAGATGCTTTACAGCCTGTACGACAAAGTTAACGTTAATTTTCTTCATGGGCTCTATCAATGTGGTAGAAATACCTTGATGTCTTCTTTGATCATGCTGGAATTGATGCTCTATTAATCTCCATTTAAACTAACCTAAGATACATTTGGTAGCCTGCATTTTTCTTTTTCTGCTGATTTAATTTTAACCTGTTTACATTTGCTTTATAACCAAGGCTGCCTCCAACTGTGTGGCTTTTAAGTACATGTGCAGAGACAAAGAAGGAGAGGGAGAAACAACACAATAAGCTGTGTGAGAGCTTTTGGTGGAGAGGGAAATCATTGAGGGCTGCTGTTCTGTTTACCTTCAAAGGACGTGTGTGTTTTAAACTCTCAGTGGCAATGAACAAAGTGAACGTGAATGATGAAGAGTATTGTTCTTTGTCAAAAATGATCCAGGAATCGTCTTTATAATTCACACAGTCATCAGGTGGGTGGGTTTCCAGTACCCCATGTCAAGGAACTTATGCTGTTTAATTTTCCTTTATGAAGTATAACCTCCATAATACACACAGGAAAAGATATGCTTATCTGATGATATTATATTACCAAATATTTAAAAACTACAATTCATTTTTGTAGAAAGATTTCACAAATTTATAGGGCCACATTTCAGTGCTATTTGAGTGATAGTTATTGACTGACTGGAGGCTGTAATATATGAAGCCTGGAGGACCATCTCCTACCAACAGGTCAGGTCAGGGTTACATTCAATAGAAATTTTAATCACCACAGAAAATAATGCATACCTGCATAATACCCATGAGGAAAATGCTGCCTGTAAGTCATTACTATTTTTTCTGGGATGGTGTATTTCTCTTATGAATCTCTCACCATGCAAGGCCACCTTGCAGATGTATTACTTTTCACTAAAATAGCTTCAGCTGCCTCAAATTTAACCCTAGTTTTCATACTTCACCTACACTTTTCATTACTGATAAAAAGCACATATCATCACATAACATAGTGTCGACATGGTACAGTTTTTTTATTTGAATTTTGTCAGTCAGCTCTGTCAACATGGTACAGATTGTTGTACTCTGTTAGTCTTTTGGTCTGTTTCCTGTTTTACTTTTGAAACTCTTACCTGTCTTGTTTCTTCAGTTCCTGCCTTCGTGTCTCTTTTATTATCCACACCTGCTCCCCAGTGCTCACCTGCTCCTGATTCCCTCGTTAACCATTTCCCTACTTATACCGGTCCCCTTCCTTTGTTCTCTGTGGATTCATACTGTTTGTTATGTGCCTAGTTTCTGTGCTAGTTCCCAGTGCTTCTGTCGCAAACCTGGACTTACCTGTTGTCTGTCATCCTGCCTGACTGCCTCCCTGTACCTTCATGTAAGCCTATTTTGTGTTTAATAAAACTTTGAAGCTGCTCCAGTCCTCCTCTGCTGTCTTTGCTTTGGTCCGATCCCTGCTACCCCGTGACACAGATTAATAGATGGATGTATGTAAAGGCATACACTGGATTCATCTCCATCCCCACTCTATGCTCAAGTACCTTTTCTTTGCCTTGCTGCAATGGTCAGTTTGATAACACCCTGAAGATTCACATGATAGACTGACCATTATGTGATGAATTGTATGGACATGCTAGCGTCACAAAAGTATGTCAATGGGAGGGGTGTGCGCATTAGGAACTGAACTGGAAAACAATTAGGCATAAAATGAACACAGACACACAGGCGTGCTCAAAAACCACAAACATAGTAAATTGAACAAATTTGACAGTGTTAATTACCTGTGAGAACAGGAAGTAAACTGTGTAAAATTTTCTCATTTAACGCCACCGCACCTGATCTGCTTGTCTAGCTTTGTGCTGTAGCTCTCAGCGTGCTGTCATATCTGAAAACACTCGCACCGAATGATTGACAGGGAGAAGTGGCATGCAGCTCAGCCTGAGTAATTGACTATAGATTGAAATGACACCAAACTTTTAGAGGGGTATGCTTTCTCCCACAACAGCTATCCCGTGTCTTGTTAAAATTCAAAGTTGTTGTGCTTAAGAACAGTCCATGTTCTGCTGGTACTTTGTGTGACAGAAAGAGACAGAAGTCTGACATACTGTATCCACATATTTGCTTCAGTCTGATCCTCAAAAACGAGTCTCCCCCTCTCTCTTGCCTTGATACTTGTCCTCATTTACTCCTCATGTGAGAGCCAAAACATTACACACAGGCATCCGTGGTCTTTTAACAACACCTATAATTGAGATGAAGTGTTCAGAGGAAAATATATTTAATTAGTTTACAGTCAAAGATCTAACTCCCGAAAGCAGTGATAATACTCTTGAATTTTTGTCTGAAGAGACGCAAAGGAAAATACAAAGCCACTGTCATATTCCAGTGCTCACATCACAACAGTTTTGAAATAATGCGCCAGAATACATCAAAAGACATCTATACTTTCAACTATGTTGTTCAGAAAGAGAACACAAGCACCATGTCCCCTTGAGCCTCTCCAAGGTATCATTATGGCAAACAGTAAGTATGCTCTATATATAATAAATGAAGCAAATAAACACATTTTTCTGGAGTGCAGTCCGTTGTTATATAAGTGCAACGTATGACTCATTGTAGCAGAGATGACTCTTTTGAAAGGGTACAAAAGTATGAATACAAGAACTCTAATCATTTATGGTAATATCAGAATCAACTCTGTTGCCCAAGTATGTTGACACATTGAGTTCAGTTTTCAGTAGCTCTCAATATACTGACATAGCAGTAAGAACTAATGCACAGGAGATGCACACACACAGAGACAGAAAGCTAAACAGAGACAGCAAAGCTAAACAAAGCAAACTTAACTATCTTTTTAAAATTTTAAAATTCTTAAAATTATAATTTACTCTTTGTCCCTCATTGAAAAATCCAGAATCCAAGATGTCTCCTACTTCAGTGAAAAGTCACGTGTATGTGCGCTGAAGGTTTCAAGTTTCCACATCACATTTCTTTAAGTCATAAGTCGCAGCCCTAAAAATGACATCTGTTTAGGTTCAAGTGACAAAATTGTTTCCCGCTTCCAACCGCAAGTCAACATTATTATTATTTTTTTAAAGCGATCGTTCCATAACCTTAACCACGTGTTTTTTATTGTAACCATGGCAATGAAGCTCCCCTAACCTTAAAGAGAAACACCCTCAAATTCTGTCAGAACTCTCCCTCACAGCATATCTAAAAAACTGCAAGAGAGAGGAGAGGGAGCAACGACTGCAGGAAGCGTAGACTCTCTGTGTCTCTGAGGAAAGTAGACACATACAAGTCTAATTCTGAGCACAAAAAGCAGTTTTTACTGTGAACACAATGTGTATTGTTGGAAATATGACAATAATCATCTACATGATTATGTATACAGGGCAAAAAAATAACAGTTCAGTGATTAACAATTTTAACCCAAACCACGATGTTTCCCTAAACCTAACCAAGTCGTTTTTGTACCTAAAACCAGAGAGAAGGGCATAGCTGTCCAGGGACCAGAACATTTTTGAGTTCAGGCCATCACAGCTATGTACAAGTACCTTTGAAGTAGCTTGAAGTCAGCTAAAGGACATCTTTGCTGATCCCAGTGTTCTTCAGGTGCGGCTCCCTCGAGCATGTAATCCACGTTCTTGCACTAAGCAAGCAATTCATAATTTTGCCAGTCGCCCAATGTCAGAACACATGTACATGAATGCTTCCACTCCAACCTCCTCCTTAAGACGCTGAGGATGCTTGAACAATCAACCAGTGCTGTCCTTTTTTGTCTGGACAGAGCATTCAATGTTCGCACAGCCACAAGAGGATACTTGTCAGGAGAACGTAAACATGGGTTTTAAGCCATTTGGCTTCTGGAAAGGACTACCTGACTGTTTTTACTAGAGTGTTGTGGTATTTAGGAAAGATAATTGTGTGTGTGTGTGTATGTGTGTGTCCTGTACCTGCACTTTCAGTTCAATCACTGTGGAAGTCCCCTGACTACTCAGTCAAGCTGAGTCAGCAACTCATTCTGTCGAAACTGAAATTACGATTGAGGGTCAACGCGATGTTCCACCTCATCATCATGTTATACCTGCAGCACTGAGGCAGCTTACAGTGTAGAGTAGCAGTTATCCTGAGTTTTACCAGCTTTGGATGTAAAATGATATACATCCATGTGTGTTTTGACTGCAGTCATTTATGTAGCTACTCTGGTGTGAACATTTCTGGTTTAGATGTATGTGGTATGAATTTTCTCTAAAATAGTGTGAGGTATGCTAATAATGCTTTTAATTTAGCACCTAAGAAACCTTGCGTAAATAACTTACAATACCACTCTCTGATAAGGCATAAAAGATGTAAGTAATGGCTAAATCATGTATTATAAAGCCATTGATAAGGATGACCTTTAGGTTGCCAGGATTACAGGAATTCATTTGGCTGGTGTTCATATATCCTCCCCCAGCATAGCTTGTTTTGTCTTTTTAGCAAGTCCTTTATTTCATCCTGAAGACCCTTACAATGGACAGTTTGACCATTTTACCTATAGGAAAAAAGGCTACAGGGCTACAACCGCAGACTAAAAAGGCTATTAGAAAGTGAATCAGTCATTAATAAGGGATCATGAATTCCTCTCTTTAATAAGGCTTCAGGTCTCCAGTTACAAATGTTGGCAAGTCATTCATAAATAGTTCTTCCAATATAATAAGCCTGCAAGTGAGAAGTTGTAATGTTGATAAGTTCCTTAATGAATGGATTTTGGATTAATGGGGTCTTCTTTATGAGTTAAAGTGCTAAAGTCAAAGCAGGTTATGCACCAACCAACAGGATTTTTTCTCAACTTGGAAACCCAAAGTATTAATATTGAATAAGTGGTTTGTAACACACTATATTGTAGTTGTAAGCAGATATAGGTCTCCATAGCAGAAGTTATAATTGTTGACTAATACTGTAGATTAATAAACATTTTAAAATGTCCTTATATCTGCTATAAACCATCTATATACTTTATGCTTTAAAAGAAAGTGGTACTGAGGATGCTAACAGGTGTTTTGTAAACAGACATTTGTTAGGTCAAAGCCACTGAGAGGAAAACAAGCTATGGATTTTATTGATATATATTTTTATATTTTAACATTTTATTTCAGTTGGATGCAGAATTCATGTAGCTCCTAGTGGTTTTTAATAATTCATTTATAGCTTGGGTGAGCATTATTTCTTATTTTCTACAGTAACTCCTGGAGCAGTGTGCAGCCTCTCCCGTCTCACGTCTATGTGATGGACCTTCGCACTTAATGATTGTCTTTTCACTAGCATGGGCGTAGGAAGGTGTTTATTCTCTACCCCTGTTACTGTATCCTTGCCCCCAGTCGGTTCCTCTCTCCAGGAAGAACTTGTTATTTTTTCTTTGTTTATCTATTCTATTGTAATCTATTGATTCATTTTAACTTATTTTGATCTGTTTCATAAAAGGTTTTCGTCAGATGTGTTCAGAATTTTGAACTTACTGTGCTACTGAACCACATGTATGAATCTTCTTCTTTTTTCTTCCCCAAGGTGTCTTTCCTGAACACGTGTTTAGGCACTGTCCAGCCTTCAGTCACACCAAGAAGCTTTCCTTTGGGAGGTAGGTGGCTTTCATCCGACAGCAGTAACCTGTCATGCTCCAGTGTTGTTTCTCTTGAATCTCAAATGGAGAGGGCAGCTAAGGGCTATATCTCTCTCTTCATTCTGTCTCTCTCACACTCACTGAATGAAGCCTAAATGTAAACTCGGTCTGGATTTTTGACCGAACAGGTTAACATACCGTGTGTATTTATTGGGATGGAGGAGTCTAGACTCCTCATGGGATTTAGCTGTGTTCAGATGATCACAATAGGTCTCTAAGACTGCATTTACAGTACCAGTCAAATGTTTGGACACACTTTCCCATTCACTTGAATTGTGAATTGTGTCCAAACATTTGACTGGTACTGTAAATGATAAATGTGTAAACAAGAAACCAAATGAAATTGAACTTTCAACCTAAACTTTTAGGCCAACATGGATAAGATGTGCTCACACAATTTCATGACATGTTAAGTGATTGGAAGCTCCAGTATAGCTGCTCAGTGGAATTTGTGGTGAAATAGTTTTGTCACCTAAATGAATCACCATCTCTATTTAAACACCCTTAAAACATTTGCCATTCTTACTGGCATGAAAAAATGAAAGCTCTGTAATCATTTAATGACAAATCTCTAAAAAACATCTAGACTGGGCTGAATGATGGAAGAAGCTGGTAAATGTGGGGCTAATTTTAACTACTACATATACTGCAGGGTTGCTTAATATATAATAATGCATCATCATTTATTAGTTAATTATATGTTATATAATATCTGAATCTGCAAACTAACTAGGAACTCCAGCTGTAAAATAAATGTAGTTGAGTAAAAAGTAATATAACATTCAAACAAGTCAAATGAATGCTAACCAAATATATTATTATCCTAGCAACACTTACCTTTTCTCACTCATGGTGCGTCTGCAGTACTGGACAGTTTGAAATGTGCCCTTGCAGCTCTAAAAGGTGGTGTTTATTTCCATGAGCTGCACATGGAGTCGGGGAGTGGACACTTTTTTTATATCTCGCCTTAAAGGTCAATACCAATACTTTTCATTCTACCCATGACAACTTAAGTGTCACCCATTGCTCCACCAGAGCCTGAATTCAAATTGTTTTTAGCTGCGCTCATTACCTTGAAAGAATAACTTTCATGCTTGTTTGTGCCTACCAATCTCTCCGATGTGCTCAGAAAGAACATTACTGGTAGTGTGAAACTTTATGTCTGCTTGTGCTCAGAATGAAATTTTTATGCTCTGTTGCAGAAGTTTAATTTAATTTTTACTGAATCATGTTTTTTTTCCCCTCAGAATTAGTAAGTGCTATAATGTTATTTGATGCACTGGCTTGAAGGGAAAGCTGCAGAAAGGACGGACCAGTCTGCTGTTGAACTGTAACCTCAATTTTGCCTTTTTGATTAACGTAGTCACACATTTATAGACAGCTTGTTATCTTGGTTAAAAAGTCTGTGTTTTGTACTTTAATCCTACAAATTTATTTCAATAACATATTTGGAAGAACACAAACTGAGCAGAATTGTATGGCATTTCAGTGGCTCATTAATTAACACTGTCATCTCACAGGAAGAAGGTCCTGGTATTGAGCCCTGGCTCTTCCGCTTGAGTTGCCATGTCCTTTCTATGTTAATGTGGGTTTCTTCTGGGAGCTGTGGTTTTGTCCCACAGTCAAAACAGGTCAGAGAAACGGGGACTGGAAACAACCATTTTAATTTGGCTCCCTAATGCACACAAAATCCAAAGCTTGGCAGTTGAGCCTGTTATGAGGAGAGAGAAAAGAGACGGGGACAAAGACAGAGAGAGGAAAGGATCAGAGACAAGAGAGAGGAACAGGGCAAGTACATTTGTCTTTCATTTGCCCTACAAAATATCTACTTGACAAGCCTTAATGTTGCGCCCTGGTTGAAACTATACAGCTCCTGGTAGTATGCCTCTGATAGCAGCCAGGTGAAGGTAATGCAGGAATTGCAGTGGCACTCATATCAATGAGGATAATGTTCAGTTTTCTGGGGCAGGTTACCGATACATCATATGATAGGGAAGTCATGGGTTTAGTGTGTCATCACGATGTAAACAATGGCAACAAGGCTTTTCAAAATCCAAAAGCCAGTTTGGAGCCAGCTTCATGAGGCCTATTGGAGTGCTGGTGTTAACCATTCACGCAGAACTGAAAGCTGCTGACACACTGACTTTAAGCCAGTGTTTGTCAGCGTTGAAAGGGGCTTCAAAGTCATGCTATGCTGAGTCAGATGACGGCAAACATGCCACACCCACCAAATGGTGTAAAGGTCTTCATGCTTATATTCACTCTTTACTCTGATATGAGCTTTGCTACTGTTATTGCTGCTGCTTCTCATGTTCTACCTGTTTCAGTTCTGCTCTTTTTCTATGCACTCTGGAGGGATTAAATTTCCAAAATAATTGCCATTGGGGGATTATTTGCAATGCTGCCTGCATGTTATTCATCACATTGGTGTGTAGTCCCACAAGCAGCACAAGTGTAGCACACAACTGGACTGGACTGCCAAGTAAAACTGCATTGCCATTTCAATTTGCAATATCTGGTCTAATAAAATGAGTTATTCCTCACTCGGAAATTTTCAAGCAAATATCTAAAAAGCACATATCCCACAACACAAAACTAAATCAACTGAAATGTATTGATACGTGGAATGATACGCAGTTTATCAAAGTCTAAGAAGTCTAGCGAGTATTTATATTTGCGAGCTGGAGCCACAGAACATTTGCCATTTTTGCTTTGTCTGAATGAATTAAAATACTGTACATGGACAATGAGGCTAGCAGAATGACTATAAACAAGGAAATACTGATACAAATGTCCTTTAGTGACAATCTTTGTGCATTCATAATGCTGACATGTGGATGCCAGCCAGTCTTATTGAGGAATTGCCACTGGCGTGTTAAACTTGTTCATCTCATGCATAGATATAAAAAATATATATCTATGGTCTCATGTATGTGGTTGGCCCACTGATCTCACATGTGATTTTACATTTTGACTGCTTTGTTATACACAATTCTGTTACATTAGAGGACAGTGAAATATCATAATGTTTACATTTATAAATCTTAGTAAACTGCTTAAAGACACAAATATTAATAATTGATCATTTATTAATAGTTTTATTGTATAGAAAACTATTATAAACATGGAATAAATAATGGACCGTCATTTATCAAGGGTACTTAATAAGGTCTGGTACCAAGATAGAAGAGATTTTTTTTTTTTTAACCACATGGGTGGCTACTACTGGCTATCATTCTCAATTGTCTGAACACATCTGATTAATGATTGAAGCTGTTTAACTCTGCATTTGCTGTAAGTTATGCACTCAAAAGCTATTTTGTCATCTAAACTCAAGTGTATTGGTCTCTGATCTCTGCTTCCCCTGTGCAACACTGTTAACATGCCTAAAGCATCAAGTTCAAGTGAAATTGCTCTTGTCTTTTATGATCTATATGATGCATGATAAGAAATTATTTGAAACACTGATTAATAGCAAACAGACAAAGAGAAAAAGCAGATAGAATCATAAAGAATCAGATAACAAGTTTATCACTCTCTGCTGCTTTGAAAATAAATTGATTTACCAGGCAGACAGCTATCTGAACAACTTGGGACAATGTGCTCAGAGGCATTTTCTCTCCTTTCCTTTTAGCCAATATATTGAAAAATAAGGATGATGAAACAAAATGACTGATTATTATCAGACTGCCAATATAAATGTAAAACACATAGTCCTTTTTCTAATAGCAACATAATGAATTTAACATGATTGCATGGCTGCGCACACAAGCACACACAGACACATACTATAGGCTACACTTCATTTTTCTTTTCACATCTTGACAAGCGGATTGTTGTTTTCTGTTTCTTCGAATTGGTCTCACCATTGTTATTGACTAGTGCAGGAGGGGGGCCTACCTCCAGCATCTTCTCTGTATTTGTCACGGTGCATCTCAGAATTGTTACTGCATGGTGCACGTTTGGGCGTTTCTCCTGTGACAAGGTATGTGGCAACCAATTAAAAAAAAAAAAGAAAGAAAAGAAAGCACTCAATTCAGAGCAGACCTCTGCCAAGGTCTAATAGAGTCCTCAGTTGGCCGTTACACTTTCACAGACAATATTGGGCTGTTTGGCCGGTGGATGCAGTCACATATAGTTACAACCTACTTCATACACAATCTCTATACTTGAAGTTGTTGTTGATTATCTTTAACATCGTTTCATATCTGATTGTATCTATGGAAATTTACCAGAAGAATTACCTTGTCTGGGCTACTTGGTTTATGAAATAATTTAATTAAACAATGGTCAGAATTTTGAAGCAGTAAACCTGAAGAGCAGAGACTGATAGACATGAATACAATTGAATTACTTCTGCCAGAAATTAATTGCTAAATTTTGCTTTCTTGGTAGGAGCAATGTTGGTGGTACCTCTCCTCCTGATTTGTATTAATATTCTAAGAGCAGTGTTTTATTATTTGCTAAAGTTTCAGTGGCTCTCTAGGTATTTGACACTGAACTCCACAGACTTTCAGAACAGCGGCAATATGTTTGCAAATCAGGCACAGGTCACACTCTTCATTTTTCCTCATCTCCCTTCCCGTGTAGGGCAGAATGTGCCAACATTGTCTTCGGATTGCTAAAGCGATTGCTTTTCCAGTCCTCTTGCAGTAAACAAGTACTTTCATACAAGCAACCTCAAGGAAAAACACCCTCTCAATTTAGCACTATTTCAAACACAGCAATTTGCAAAGTTGGGTTCATTTTGTTGTTTGGTGGTGTATTTGTTTTATTCCTTTACATAAGTTGTGCAGTTTATACAATGTGGCAGCATGCTGAGATATTTCCAGAAGCTACCCTGTACACTGGATTTTAAGAGCAGATCGTTTTCAGACTATTTGAAACAACTGACTTGAAAAAAAATCCAGTTTTGGGTGTGAGTCCCCAACGACTGAGGGCTTATTTCAAGACTCAGCATTTTGCTTTAGTGTTCAACAATCACCAAGGCAGAAATCCATTGTGCAAGCAGCAGATATAACAGCGTCTTTATTGACAATAGTCTCAATGGACCATGGCAGACTGAGGGAAAGTGGGTAGAAAAACAAAGGGAGTACACAATAACATTTCACTGCAAAATAACAGTAACAGTTATTTTGAGATGAAGTGCAGTGAAAGCTGAGTAGATGAGATGATTTATATCTGTGAAAGAGGGTATAAACATGTTTTATGCAACAAAAGTAAGGATGTTTTCATGCATGGCTTTCTGACATATCATCTAACCCCAATAAACATCACCATTATGTAAGAAACTGTGTTTTATAGGCTTCATGTTTGGATGCAGTCTGCTCTCTTTTGAAACTGAGCTTCCACACTGAAGGCTCTGTAACAAAAGAGCCATTCAGATCAAATCCCTTTCACTTGGCTTCTATATAACATGAGTGAGACAGTCTCTGAGAGATTTTCTCCTGCATGGATGATTTCACTCCACTGATTTTACTGGCCACATTTGGATGGGTGGCTTGTGTTACTGGCACCTGTGTTGCATTTCCCATTTTAGTTTTGTGATGGACTGGTTATCACACCGTGTAGTATGACGAAAGCTCAAGCCATCAGAAGCATCACTGGTGTGCAGATAGGGAATGAAGTTCGAAATAGAAATTGGCCTTGCTGTTCCTTTTTAGAAAATGCTGGCATGTAGTCAACCTACGTATATATGTCCACTACATGCCAGCTGCTACATAATCCTCTATACTCAAAAAACAATCAAAAAACAAAAAAAACAAAACAAAACATAGACTCGATGAAGGATATATCCATGAGGTGAGCTAGCAGGAGAGTACAACTGTTCAGACAGAAAATCATTTACTCTGACTCCTGCTAGTCAAAGATCTAAAACCCATCCTATAATAAAAATATCATGCCTAAAATAGGTCAGCAGTCTCTCTTCCAGGATATGAGGTTAAATCATATTAAAAGCGGAAGAAATGCCAACATATAAGTGTTGCAGCGAAATTTAAGCCTTCCAGATCCTTTGAGGGGAGTGATGGCAGCATCCCCATCTCCCCTCTTAGCTCAGTAAACAAACTGCAGGAGGTCAAGGAAGTTTTCCTCCATGCCCACTACCTCATTTTTCATATTCTTTACCCCAAAGAAATGTGTGAGAACTGAAGTGTGAGCAACACGTGTCATTACATCACAAAGATCAGCGTTGATCAACACCTCTCGGGCACAGTCCACCCTCTGTAAAAAGCCAAGTTGTTCTTTGTGCATAGGACGTGTAGTTTGTAAATCTAGGTTTAAGATTTGAGTAGTTGTCTTGTGTTTGAATACGAGTGTTTGCTCCTTGAAAGGAATACTTCGACCTTTTGACAAATACTCTTATTCGCTTTCTTGCCGAGAGTTAGATGAGAAGATCGATACCACTCTCGCGTCTGTATGGTAAATATGTAGCTGGATCCCGCAGACAATTAGCCTAACAAAACCCACCTACCAGAACCTCTAAAGCTCAACTCTAAAGGGGGGTTATGTGCCTGACTATTCCAACCAGTCACATATTTACCGTACAGATATGAGAGTGCTATCACTCTTCTCATTTAATGCTTGGCAGGAAAGCAAAAAAACATATTTCCCAAAATATCCAACTATTCCTTTAAAGTTGCAATATATATATGCAGCAACCTGTAAACACACCACTGACTTATTATTACCTTATAAACTTGATATGGCTAATGTGTTGACATAAAGTAAAATTAGTATTCATTTGGGCAGGTAGCGTACAGTGGGTTTATTAGAGTTTTTTTTGCTTAAAACAGCTGCTTGCTGCTGGAAACATGGTTGATGAGAGTGTTGAGAGTGTCCTAAACAATAAAATTGTGGGCTGGTAAACCTAAACAATGAGCCGAAAAGACACTAAAATGCTCCGAAGAGCTGAGAGCAACCCCTTTCACATTACACAGTCATTGTTTCCATTGTTAGTATAAAAATATTTATTAGTGTAGCTTAAAGTCAAGATATTAAGAACTGAACTTTCTCCTTTTTTTTCTCCTGTCGTAACTGACCTTGTCTTAATTTCACTATTGCCATGTTTCCGATTGTTACTAGAAAACTAGCTTTCACTGTTTTCCTTGCAAACTCAGTCCTATTTCTCTCTTCTGTTAGAAACATGTTCTTCTTGGTCAACATATTTTCGGGCAAACTTCTGTTGTATTTATGAGGGACAGTCGTGTATGGGTGTGCAGGATACAAGGTCTCAAACATTATCATAGCCAGAGGGTTCAATTTTCACCCAGCCAGGCAGCCAGCTGAAATCTGCGCCAACACCATCCTTGACAGACTAAATAACAATTCTATAAGAGACTTACCAAGGACTGTAGATTTCTATGAATAGCAAATAACATCTAATACAAGGCTGTACATGCGTAGAAATTTCAATTTTCTCATGCCAGGCGCTCAGGGAAATGAAATCACTAGACACCCAGATGGACGTGCTTCTTCTTTGCCAATGTTTCTCTTGAGATAATAAAACTTGTTAACACCAGGATGAATTACAGAGTCGATGCTGTTGCTGGCCGTAATAGCGCTATCTCCTTCATTCCTTTCTTTAATGACTCCATTATTCATAACAGCCCCCTGCATTTAGATGAAATAGTCATTCTTAAAGTGCGGAAAATAAAGGGTTAGAGTGAGAAATGTTGTCATGTGGATTGTCTGCAAGAGGTTGACTCACTGTACAGCCCTGCTGTTGATGAATAGTAATATGTTTGATCCCTGGACACCATGACAGCCGTTGATTAAGTGTCCCCACTAACAGGGTATCGGTCAAACATGGCAGCACTCTGATGTCCTCAGTTTAGGCAGGCTTTAATTAACACCCTCTCTCAGAATCGCAGCAAGAGTTCGTCGCAGAGTCAGCAGCTTAAATGTGAAAATGTTTAACGTTGCTTCTGGGGGTCACAGGATGTGATGTGGTACCAGCTATTAGTTCAATGGCTTTTAATCACAAGAATGTATCTGCATTTGATGTACACAAGACTATCCATTTATATTTTGCAGAGATATCAAACTAAAACAAACTGAATTCCTCAACAAAATGCAACAGAAAATAAAACAGGATCAGTCTGTTTTTGTATTGCTATCCATTCCCAGTGCAACTGTGTGCTTGCTGACATTTCTGCAAGCATATTCACGAGAATTTAACCACGGGATTGTTTGTTTTGTTGTGCAGTCCGTGTTGATTCGCCCCAAACAGCCGATGGACCAATTGTACAGATGTGAGCTGTGAGCTAGCCAGCAACGCACGCTCCAACTGTGTTTGTGGGCAACCAGGTGTCCTAGAAATTCCGTTTGTATAGTACTAAATTGTTTTCCCAATTATCTTGTGCTGACAAACGCAATTGCTGCCTGGATTGTGTTCAGAGGCAGCAATTTTTATTTTGGCAGAAAACAAAGGAAATACGTTGCCAATGAACTGATACGATTACTGACTTGCCAGATATGTTAATCAACACCATTTCCTCATTATATTAATAGAAAAGGTAATCCGGGTGGCACTACCTTTCCTTCAAAATGTATTTGCTGTTTAGTTGTATGTGAATGTCATTTCTAAGAGACAGAGTTGCTGTGTCTGTTTGTGTTCAGCTCAGCTTCTGACTTCAGAGCTCACCAGGGGCTCCGCTTCTTTTGGTTATTTCCCGCCTCTGTATCTCCTTTTCCCTCTCTCATCTCTCAGTGCAAAGAATTATTTTGCTGAAGTTGAAACATTTCGAACACGAGTGGTCTATTTGTGCTGTCCCAGGTGAATTTGCGTCTAACCTCCTCTTTACATTGACTTTGTATGCAGTGGCGCAGCCACTAATGTTTGACTCGCCTTCTGTCAGTAAAAGGAAGATATAAGGCTTTTCAAAGTTGTGACTTTCTAATAAGATGTTTATAAGTAAAAGTAACTAATGGATTTATTAATGGTTAATAATAAATGACTAATGCTTTACAGATACCTTATAGTGTCCATAAAGCATTTTGGATTGCCAGTTTGTGAAATATCCCTTTGACTGGTGTTTATCCTCCACCAGCATGACACTTGCTTTGTCTTTTATGGCTCGCTTTTTACTATAATTAATCAGGAAGAACCCTTCCAGTGGACATGTGTTTGACCACTTACCTTCAGACAGCATCTGGACCAAAATTCAGTTATTAACAACTTATTAACATTCGCAACGGCAGACTTGATGGCTTGTTAGAAAGTGAGTGTTTATTAATGGATTACTAACATTTATAACTGCATTATTGCCAAATATAAATGATAAACACCAATGTTTTCAAAAACCCAAAAGTTGTTCTTATTAATGGATTTCAACTGATCAATAAGACATGAGTAAATGATTTAATAAAGCCATTAGTTAGAACTTATAAACCCTTCACAAAAGGTGTCTTAAAGTGGGATCTTACAGTAAATCTTAGATGAGGCTCCTCATTATTCTGAAGGTAGAGAACTTGCTTTATTCCTTACTCCAACTTTAATATTTGTCATACAGAGCATTACACAGTGCAATGACACTGTTAAATGGATTGGATTAGACTGACAAAGGACCTAGATGTCAAGTAGAACCACCAGCTGAACAGACTCGCCACCTCAGATCAATAGGCAACCAATTTCACTTCAAGTGACAGCAGGAGGGAGGTGTCAAGTTAGAACTCCCCTCCTATTTCATTGAAATGTCAGAACTATCCTTTCACTCCAGCTTTGAAGGATTGTTTTTTATTGAGTTGTAATCCTTAGTTTTCTGTATTAATTATCTTGTGTTACAGAGGAAAAGAGAAGGAGCTTGCAGCTGAAAGGGCACTGGCACTCTCCTGACAACCAATAACGCTGAGTTTACAAGCTAGGACACAAACACAAACAAAAGTTATTCTACCTAAGATAAATATCATGAAAATGAATACAAATAAAAGGAGTAAAGGCAAACAATTCATAAAATATGTTTTTCATTTTGCTGAAGGGAAAATCCAGATCTTCTCTCACAATGTCTTATCTTGACTTTCATCTTCAGCTGTTGCCGTACTACACGTTTCAAATTTTGAACACAGCCCAACACAATAGAGGGGATAATTGAATCTTGTCATTACTAACCTTACAACACAGAACAAAATTGCTTTTTGTTTGTTGGTCGCTTTATTGTGTCTAAATCTTTATGTTTTTCCTGATCAGTCATGCAGCCTCTCCCCTCTCCCTGCCTGCCTGTTTTCTCCTGCTGCGTCTCTTTTCTTTCTTTCATACAATTTAATATGTTGCTTTAATCTTGTGAAATCTCATTTGCATGAAAAAGAAATTTCCCACATTTTCATAAAGTCAGGCAGAGGGCGAGGAGGGGGTGAGTGTTGTTTTTTCTCTGTCATGCTGGTCGGTTATGTTGCTCTCTTCTTTGTTTTACAGAGTGCTGGCAGCTTTCATAAGGAGAAGATTGTGCTTGATGTTTTGAAAGTTTACACTCTTAAACTTAGCGGGTAGTTTAATTCAAAGCATGCTGCCAACGAGAGAGATTTAACAAGGGTGAGGACTCCCGCTGGATTTGCATACTTGACATGCTGTAATACAATGCAAAACAGTTGCTCATTAAACTTTCTTAGGCCTCTTTTGCTTGTATTAATTAGCATACAAAAACAGCTCACATAACTTTCTCTAGACAGATATAGCTACAGTTAAATATAGATACAGATGATGATATAGATGTAGATATAACTATATATATAGACTGAGGTATATAGTAGAGCTGTGTTATAGTGACACTAATTGTAATGCTACCTGTTGTTAGTGATGTTTATGGTTAACATATAATGAGTGACAAAGTGTTACTGTTGGCAGACAAGTGTTTTGGTTGCATTAGTGCATTTTGAAAGTGAGATGAACTGTTGTGCTGAGCTGCATGTCCGTTAAGAGAACTGTATGAAGAGTTTTGAAAAAATGAACTCGTATATAGAAACTTAGCAATTGTAAAAAAAAAAACTGTAAACTATATCTTTGCATTTTGGCCTCTTGGTCAGACAAAATAACCAGTTTGAATATGTTAATTCATTTTATGTACCACGTGATTAATCGAGAAAATAGTCAACAGATGAATCAATAACAAAAATAATTGTTGGATGCAGCCCTTGCATAGAAGTTGATGTGTAGTTGTAATCATATAGAAAGCAGAGTGTGCAATGAAACACTGCAAACAGCATCAGCCCTCGGACAGAGTAAGTTATGTGAAACATCACGCAGTCACTGACAGCATTTCTGTAAAAGAGCATCACCCCGTCTTAATCTCAGTCCACAACAAAATCATTTTCCCTTTCGAGGTGACCTTGTTACATCCCTTTAGCAAATGAGCTTGCGATCTCCCCAGTTAACACAGAGCAGTACATTGCAAAGCATAGTTGGTTGATCTGGTTTCTCTCAGTGACTGAAGATAAAACAGAGCGCTCTCCAGGCGCCGTCTCAGGGTTCTGTGAAGTCTCTTTTAGGAGATAACAAACAAACCCACAACAAGGGCACACTGAGTTGACTCATGTGTGCCCACTGAAAACCACTAAGCTGTGTTTTTAATCCCCCTGAAATATTTCAGTTTGAGTGTGTGTCTGCACGTGTGTATGTGGGTTTTCTTTTTATTATTATTTTTCCTTGTTTTAAAGGCCTTGTTGTAGCAGTAGGGAATGGTTCTGTATGCATTTATATTTTATTTAGCTTACAGAAAGGAACAGTTTTTTCCTTTTTCTTTTTGATACTAACATGTGTCTTTTACGTGCTTAATGTGGGCATGAGTGACAAATACGCCTGATTCCTTGAGCTGACAATGGATCATAACCTCACAGCCTAACCTACACTTCACTGTCAGAGAATATAGATAGATAGATAGATAGATAGATAGATAGATAGATAGATAGATAGATAGATAGATAGATAGATAGATAGATAGATAGATAGATAGATAGATAGATAGATAGATAGATAGATAGATAGATAGATAGATAGATAAATATGTACTGCAGAGTCCCATGAGGATAGCTGGAATTTGATTCACAGCAAGGAAATGCATGACCTACATTGCAGGGCTTTCAGTCTCTGGAGGAATCTGACTTGTGAATTGTTCTCTATTTGAGCCCCATGGAAAACCTCTTGGAGGCTCTTTTGAAAGGCTGAAAAGCAAGTGTTAGGGCGAAGGTTAGGGAGCTCAATATTATCCGTGTCGATATAAATTGAATAACTTGCGGCAACCCTCTTGTCTATCAATTTAATTTTAAAGATCAGAGGTACACGAGTATGTCTGGCATGGCAAAGTGGAGGACGATAAGTGGAAAAATATGCTAATTCTTTTAGAAATTAATATTTATGATTCTGAGGTTTGTAATTTTATTTTCTCACTGGCAACATTTACACGTTGCATTACACCAAGGTCATTCAAAGGGCATGTTTGTTGAGCAGTTATTATCACATTCATGTTAAAACCAAAACAGATTCTGTCATGAATCTGGAAATGAACAACACATAAATAAAACAATAAAATAATCCACACTAAAAAACCCTTATATACTTTCTGAAAAAATCCACATAATAACCATCTGTGCTGTCTCAGCAGTGATAAACTTCAATATTCTGTCAACACCTCAGTTCATCTAGCTGTAAATATACAGCAGGGCTGAGAGCGACGAGAACATACTGTACATTTGTTTGGTGTAATCTGTCTGTCAGTATCTGTTTCTGAGCATTTTCCACTTCTTGAAAATCTGAATGCACAAAACTCATATTGAGCCAGGAAGTAGGTCAACATCTTTGAAACATGTTGGTGACTGAAAATAACCTTCAAATGTTCAGTCTTCCAGCCTTCAGCTCACATGTCACAAGAGACCTCTACAGCACTTAAACCTTGCAGAGTGTCATGTGCGTTTGACTGTATATGTATGCATCCAGGATTAAATTCAGACCTTGACCCTTAACATCTTCAGAATGGACACTCGGTAGCTTTTGTAAATAACATAATTATTACTACTGATAGCAGAGGCACAGTTACAGCTTTTGAAGGACATACTTTGACAACAATATTTTTAATTCATCTTTTTATTTTATGCTGCATCTAATGCAATTATACGTTTCTCAGGCACCTATACTGGTGTTCTGTGGGATGTTAATGTCTGGTTCAGCTACTGAGGCTGTTGCATTTTGTGTAGTTTCACAGAACCAAATAGATTGCAACTTTTCACAAATTTTGTGCATGTGCTGAATGAGATTGAATCCCAATTGCTTAATGTCTAGCCGATTCTGGTTTAGTATTCTTGAAATAGATCAGAGCCCTGAGGAATATTTCAGTGGCAGGGTACTTTTTAAATAGATTTGTTTTTCAGCTATGCAGCATATAGCACCAGCTTTCCATTTGCAAATGTAGAATGAGTAGCTAGATCACCTCATCATTATATCTCTGAGAGGTAGCAGTGACCCATGGTGCATGATGATGATGATGATCATAATGATAGTGGTGGCATCATCATCATCATTAACACAACGCAAAACCATTATCACCATGTGATAACATAATGATTATTTTACTATAAGTGTAAAAATAATCCTTTATTCTAGACTAGGAGTGTACAGCCATGCTAGCAGCTCTGTGAGGCTTTGCTTAAGCACAACAGTATTTTTTCAACTAAATGCTAACTTTAGCATGCTAACATGCCCACAATGACAATGCCAACATACTGATGTTTAGCAGGTATAATATTTACCATGTTCACTGTCTTAGTTTAGCATGTTAGCATGCTAACATTTCCTAATCGGAACTAAACACAAATTACAGCTGAGGCTGATGGGAATGTCATTAGTTCTGCAGGTATTTGGTCATAAACCAAAGTGTTGGACACACTGAAACTTTGACCTCATGATGTCAGTATAGGAAAAGTCAGGGGATCACCAAAGTTAATACAATTTCGTGGCAATCCATCCAACAGCTGTTGAGCTATTTCAGTCTGGACCAAAGTGGTGAACCGACCATCTGACACTACCATCCAGAGAGCCATGTGGCCACCATGGCTAAAAATATATAAATCTAATTATCTTTCTTCAGCATAATCACTGTCATCATCTCTTAAGTATTATGCACTGACACAAACAAGATTACAAAATAAGGTGTCAAAAATATACATTCGTCTTTCACACCTGACAACCGTACCTCCATGCATATGAGGTTGATCTGTGCTCAATCCACCTGCCTTCTCAGCTTAGCCTGGTGTGTGTGATAATAATGGCCCCAGATATGGATGACAGGATCTGTCCCATTCTGGCTTGGTGTATCTAAAGCTTTCTTTGTCTTTACCCGGACTCCATTACATGGCAAGAGAGAACAGATAAAGCTTGAAACACTGGCTGGTATTTTAGCTAATCTATGTTGCTCAAGGCTGGGCGAGATCATCATCAGCAGGGAAAGGTCAGCAAGACCGCAGCAGCCGATGAGGCTGAGTTCATCCCCGGAGCTGTCGCAAGTAACCGAAAAGACTTTTTTGAGAAATGGACGCAGGTCACTGGAATTTTGCAAATAAACAGGTCTGATCAGCATCAATTAAAAAGCTTCAACCCATTTTATCTCTATGGCAATGTTGGTCTGTCTGCTGGCTGGTCGGTCCAACTGTTTGATCCGGACTGAAATATCTCAACAACTGTCAAATGGATTGCCATGGCATTTTGTACAGATATTCATGGTCCCCAGAGGATGAAACCAACTGACTTTGGTGATCCCATGACTTGTCCTCTACCAGCAGGTCAAAGTTTTCACTTATTATGTGAAACCTCACAACATCTACTTGATGAATGAATTTTGTACATACATTTATGGTTGCCTGAAGATGAATCCTACTGACTTCAGTGATCCCCTGACATTTCCTCTAGCGCCACCATGAGGTTGACATTTGTGGTATTAAGTGAAATGTCTCATCAACTTTTGGATGCATTGCCATGAAATTTGGTGCAGACATTCATGTCTCCCTTAGAATGAATTGTAATAACTCTGTTAATCCCTTAATTTTTAAGATAGCCCCAACATCAGGTTAAAATTTTGATTTGTCCAATACTTTGGTTTATGACCAAATACCTGCAAAACTATCCATTTCCATCAGCCTCAGCTGTACTTTGTGTTAAGTGCTAATTAACACATTTTTAGCATGCTAACACACTAAAGTAAATTGACAATCATGGTTTAGATTAGATTAGAAGATTACACCTGCTTAGCATCAGCATGTTAGCATTGTCATTGTGAGCATGTGAGTATCATGGAAGTGGTTAGCATGCTGACATTAGCATCTAGCTCAAAGTACCGCTGTGCCTAAGTAGGCTACAGCTTCACACAGAAGCTAACGTGGCTGTGGAATCTTAGTCTTGTTTTAACTCTAAACTTTACTCTGTTTCCCCCTATATGAGCCTCTGCACCATCATTTCTTGTGTATATTGTAAAATTCTGGTCAAGACAATTTCAGCCACAGACTTTCTCCTTTCCACTTTCAACTGAAGAAAACATAATTTGATGCCACTATTTAAAAAAAGAAGTATAGTTGAGCGCATGCGTGAATCGCATCTTTTTGGCTGACATATTGACTTTCATGCTGAGCCTAAGACTTCCCGGTGTATATAACCTCCGACTTACCTTGGGGAGTTTCTGATCTATTTTCAGGATGCTCACTGAACAACACCATAAGGCAACCTCCCTTTATAATCTGCAGGGAATTCAGGTTCACAGAGGAGTTGCTTGACAATGACTTGTTTCCCCTGGGGGGCAATAAAAGAAATCAGGATTCTTGAATCTTATCTCTCCGTGCTGCCTGCAGTATATGGGCATCATGCAGGGTGCAAAGCTGCCAAGACAAGGATAGAGTCAGAAAAGTGAAGCGACATGATATGATTTTACTGAGAAGTATCAGCAGGATCAACAAATGTATCATTAAATCTTTCTGGACTTTTGGTTACTGCTCTGATACCATACGTACAGCAGTGTTTTTGTGCTCTCTCTCTCCTCTTAATTCTGTTAAAGTCAGCCACAGAACAAGTGTAAGTCTCAAGCGTCTGTGTGGGAATCAGCAAAGTGAGTAATCAAAGTTTGCCAGATGAAAAGGGCCTGAAAAGTGTGCTGACTGGCTTAGATCACAGCCAGGTAGCGCATGCACTGGGCGAAGAAACCCCTGGCAGAAAATCAGGCAGAACGTTAATCATGAAAAGTAAGAAGTGAGCAGCACATTAGCAAAGCAGGAAGCTGGGAAGGGAGTGAGAGAGAGGGAGAGAGTCAGACTCTGACTAACTATGTTAATGCTCAGCACTCATGAGGCCTCTTAATAGTCAGAGAGATAAGCACATTCTGTTGCTTTAGGAGAATAAATTGAATTCAATGATGGACTTTTGAAGATATGGGCGTGACTGTGCAACTGGATATGACCAAAAAAAAGTGCCACACAAGGATCAGTTGATTGAAAATCTTCAAACTCTTCCCCTAAATGTGCAAAACACATTTTGGAAATGAAAATAACTCCCACAGAGAGTAAGGTGCTGCTTTGAATGACTAATTAGTAATGAGCCATGTAAATTCTGGCCTGGAGAGTTTGTAAAAACGAGGACGTTTTATTTATCAGGAATAAGATTCTCATTTAAGAGAGCTGTTAGAGATAAATGCCCATAAATACGGGATTAAATTGCAAGAGGGCTGTAACTTTAAATGAATAGATCAGGAAGTAGATTATAATAATCGAGAGACAAGGAGGCACAACAAAAAATGAGAGGATTAAAGTAACAAAGAGAAATAAGGAGAGAAAAACAGTGTATAATAAAGGTGTGTTTGTGCACACACTGATGCTGATTCATAGTGGGTGTGGTCTCATTTGTTTTCAGGCTTTTTCACCAACAGCCTCCTTGTGCTCGGCTTTCTAATTGTTAACTAATGAGCACCTCGCATCTCCTGCATATATGATGCCTCCAGCTGTCAGATCTTTCTTATAAAATCCTATTTATGTGTGTCTTTTTATATAGTTTTTTTCATGTTGCCTTGTGTTACCTTTATATCTTGTCTTAATGCCATTCTGTGTTATGTAAAGCACCTTGTTGATGAAAGATGCTATACAAATATACCTACCTTGCCTTGCCTTTCATGAGCTGCCCAGTTTGCTGCCTTACATGTATAGATAATCGATTTAGCTGTATGGGGTCTCTTTCACCTCAGGAGCTTTTGATGGAAACTACGTGGCATTAACATGCTATGTGTCTCACCTGCTTCTAAATAATCCCATCCATGGTTGAAAAAGTCAACTGCCTCTGCCACGTCTGCGCCTGTGTACCGCTAATGAGGGGCAATTAAATATTCTAGAGATGCAAGTGTCGTCAGGCTATCATTAGGCCTTAGAAAAAGGTCAGCGCCAAGGGTGTCGTGCAACCTTCTACTACCACTTCCTGTCCCAGGGAAACTTGGATGAGTATTGATCAAACAGCTCGACATGAACGGTAGTAAAGTGCATGTTGATAAGTCTATTAGTTTATCGTTAAAAGTGCACTTCTATGTGCGCGATTTGGTTGTAATCGAATACTTTCACTCGCAAGAGAGACAGAGAGATGAAAAAAAATGCTTTGGCACTATGTATGACCCTTTTATATATAGTAGGATCTCAGATGTGAGGGTATTCTTATGGGAACGCAAGTTTTTTAAGAATTACAGTCAAAGCGTACTGTAATATAAAAAATAAACTTGACAGTGCTGTCATGAAATAAGAGCTCAAAGTCTTTCTGCTGCCTTGGCTTCCCTGTGAGTCAGCCAATCCTCAATGTCCTGCCCTACAAGTATCATTCCCCTTTTATTGATTGAAGGTTTGTTAAGTCTTTGCTCCATTTCCTCTCAGGCGTTGACTTTAACATAACATTTATTCACTTTAAATGGCAAGCTATTGTTTGGTTACCCCTGACCTGTTATAGTTCACATCTAAATCGATTCTCTTGCTCAGGCCATCCTCATGCAGTACATGCCGGCAAGGTTTATGAAAGAAAGACAAATTCTGGGAAGTTGTATTCTGTAGGCAAACGGAGCTGCTGAGGGCAGGAAGTACTGTGTGAAAAGTATTTTTGTGTATGCGGCTACCCACAAACACACAAAATAATAATAATAATAATGAGGCCTGGCAAAATATAAGTTGGGTGTAATTTGAAAAGAAAGCAAACATCGTACTCTCTTTTCTGTCTCGGGCTGCTGTCTGGGGATAGTAGACCTATTAAGGATAAAACATAAATGCTAAACAGTTTTTCTCTACATGGCACTTGTTCATTATCATTTTATGTGCTTTGCATGTTGAGTTTTCATTGCGGGCTATTTGGATGTTGGCCAGAGAGCCTGCCAGTTGTTATTGGAACAGGACTAACCCTTAAGCGTTTTCTGTGGATTGCCCAGCAGGGTTTACAGGATGCATGCGCTGAAGCTACAAATCGTGCAGGTATGGGTAATTACAAAAGTGATTCTCCACAGCTGAGAGTGAAAACAATGGATCAAGTGTATGAAGATAAGCCCCTGGTCTGATACCAGTGTTTTCTTCCTTGGAGAATCTGCAAAGATGAGAGGCAAACAGATTTTAACATCTGCACATGCTGGGACAGGTCTGACTCTACTAGATGTACTCTTTATACACCTAGCTCTTTGCACAAGCAGGGTGCAACATTGTTAAAGGAAAAGCTCTGTACAAAAGTTATTTTTTAATGATCAAAATTCCCAGTTAGCACTGTTATTTTAGATTCCATGTTCTGCTGAAGCCCCCTGAGATTCAGAGCTAATGGTGTTATAACAATAAATAGAGTTTGACACTGTTTCTTGAAATTCCGGGATACACAACTGCTGAAAATAATTACTTTCCCAGCATGGCCGGATTAACCCACTAGGCGGCCCAAGGGGCAAAAATGAGCTGTAGGCTCCTGTTGACCGCCCTCCTTGGACATTGTATATGTACCAGGTTGCCTTCAAGTACAGCACACACATAAGACTTGGGAGATTAATTATATTTTGCCTAGAGCCTTAGCAGGAATACTGTCTGACTTGAGATGTGTTTTTTGTCAGAGAATTTATGGTAATTTTATTCAACACAAATGTATTTATGAATATGCACAATGTAAACACAATACAAATTAAAATTATAAAGATCTTAATAACGTTTTTGACACAGGTCACCATGCAAGACTGAGCATCTAGATTAGGTCATAATACAACACCCTTAATGCTTATCATTTCATACATTACTTTAGTGAGGCATATTCCCACACAAATTAGAAATTAATTACATTACCACAAATCAATTAGTGAGTCTGGGGCTTTTGTGGTGCCCTGTTTGTCTGAGACACTGGGACAGTTGCTTGCTTTGCCCAGTCAGTAATCCAGCCTTAGTTCCTTGGCTTTTATAAGAATCTTATATAATATTTCAGGACCATGCACTGAATTCAGCCAGTCGCTAACCGGAGGAACTCTTATATCTAGAGTTGTGTTAAGCATAAGCTTAATGTTGCACAAAACATTTGAAAGAACATTTCTAACCACATAAATATCACCCCATAAGGTTTTGAGCATGTTTTGTTTTATCTTCACTCCATGTCACAGGAGCTTTGATCAACAGTAAAAATCTAATTCTCATTTCATCCCAGCTCACCAGAGAGGATTAGGAAACGCTATTCCCTCTATCTGACAGCAATTTTGTTAACAGCACTTTTGTCAGCACCTTTGTTCATAGATTATTTGTGCAGTGCATCGCTGATGTTGTTAGTGATTGAAGAAGTGCTGCACAAACACAGAATGAGAAAAGGAAATCCCATTAATAAAAGAACAGAGGAGTAGGTCTCTGTCTATCATCTGATGCCCTTCTGTCAGTGTAGGATTGTTTTACAACAACATTAGTCCCTCTTTATTTATCAGCTGTTCATTCATCTCCCCATGTATGTACTCTGAATTCTAACTCGGCCTGGCCCAGTTATTCCAAATAGTTCAAGTTGAAGGCTTTTAATTTAATCTTTACTTTCGTTTACAGTGTGTTAATCAATATAATTTTCCATGGAAACAGCAAATCAACAAATGTCTTCTATAAAAAAATAACAATTATGGTCACAGTCATGGTAGAATACAGAGAGACAACATATTCACAGAAGATCACATTATCACGTCAGTTTTACTCAGTTATGTGCTCCTTCAACATACAAGCTGTGTAATTTAACAGAGAAGGAAAGCCTGGTGTACAACACAGTATAAGCACTCAGCTAACGTGTGAGCAGTGTAAAATGTGTTGCACAGCTTGGCTTTTTCCCTAAATCACGTCCTAACCGTAATTACCGTGGTTACCAAACAGTTACAATAGGATCTGCAAGTTAGGAAGTTTCAGTAATACGGCCCCCCGGGAGTATAAATCAACACTCGTTATACTGAACCCTTTGATGTATTACCTCATATTGTCTTATCTTGAAAAAGGACAGGAAAGTGATTTAAGTTCTTGTACCTTCTATCAATTTCTTTGCCTTTTATTTTATTTTTATTTTCTTAAGATTTCAGGCATGAACTTTTTCACCAAGATGATTCAGCAAACAACTATTATGCCATTCATTGCTCCTAAATAAATTGCACAGATGTTGTACACTGCTTGACCTTGCCATTTGCTCAGATTTCAACAAATATATAGCATTAGGTTTTTCAATAACTTTACTCTTTCATTGTCTTTTAGATATAGCAAATACTACTATTCACTATTAGCCTACTTTTGAAATTATTCATTTAGGTTTCATTTTTTCCAGTTTGCTTTTACTGTATAAAACAATGTACACAATTGCACCATGGAACAAACACAAACATAGCAACTGGCCAGCGCACTGAGAAATCTCCATATTACTTATATTCTATTCTTGTTTCTTTCAGTTTTTTTTAAACATCTTGGTTATGATTTACTCCTGTTTTATACAAGTAATGCCCTCATCAATTCACAGTCAGAGAGTTTTATCAGTGATGTACTCGTGCATTGAGTGTAAAGAATGCTTAATTCCACTCATGATGCCGATGCTGAGGCAAATGTTAATTGAGGTTTACTATTATTCTATTTAACTGAGCTCATCTCAGACAAGTGTCTGAGTGCTGCAACTATTTAAATTTATGATTGACATGTATACATATTCATGACAAATTACCAGAGAGCAGCACACGTATTGTCTGTCTGAAGCAGAGAGAGAGAGGGAGAGAGAGGGAGAGAGAGAGAGAGAGAGTCTTTGTATAACAAGTAAAAACATTTGCAGCAGAGTAAATCTTGGAGACCGCAGTGAAAGTGGGGCACATCCCACTGGGTAGTCCATTATGATTATGTTGTTTTCAAAAGCCAAAAAGATATTTGATTCTCTGTGTTGACAGGGTTGAGATGAATGCACTCTCATGGCAAACAACTCCAGATCAATAGGACTATAGGAAGCTTTCACTTATTGTCTTTGTGAGTTAGTCATTCACTCCTTCAACTCCTCTGTCACAGTTAGTCAGACATCCATTTGGACCAGCACCAGAACAGGCGGTGCCTCAGCCACTTTGGCCTTGCGACGCAGCAGATGAGTCAGGCTCCTGAAGGATGGCGTTGCGCGGAGGAGAAGCTCTTTCAGACCTGCCCGAAACTCCCGGCGAATCAGGCAGTAGAGCACAGGGTTGAGGCAGCTGTTGGTGTGTGCCAAACACACAGTGAGGGGGAAGGCATAGGCCTGCGCATTATAGAAAGCCTTGCTGAAGGGCACAAGGTCAAACTTTATGAGCACTCCCCACAGTGTCAGCGCCTGATTGGGAAGCCAGCACAGAAAGAAGGACAGAACCACGATGACAATGGATTTGGTCACTTTGGAGCGGCGACTTTGCCGACCCTGCTCAACCTCTGGGCCTGCTGCACCTGTGATGCGCCGGCTGAGGATGAAGCGCAGTAGCAGCAGGTAGCAGACAGTGATTATGACCAGAGGAATAAGGAAGCCCAGCAGGACTTTTTGCAGCTGGTATAGACCTAAAAGAAGCTGTGGATCCCAGCTGCCTGAGTCTGGGAAGCGCACCAGGCAAAGCTCCTCATCTGACACCTGGACGCTGGTGGAGTAGATGGCATGAGGCAAAGTGGCCAGCAGAGAGACAGCCCAGATGCCCAGGCTCGTCCACTTGGCCCTAGCGGCTGCTGCCCGCCGGCTGTGCATCTTCAGCGCAGAGGAGATAGAGTAATAACGTGCCACGCTCATAGCTGTGAGGAAGTATACACTGGCGTACATGTTCATGGTGGTGACAGAGCTGATGATTTTGCACATCACACGGCCAAATGGCCAGCGGAAGTCCAGAGCTGTGTCCACGGCCCAGAAAGGTAAAGTCAGAACGAACTGGAGGTCTGTGATAGCCAGTCCCATCACAAAGCAGTTGATGGACGACTGCTTCTGCCTGTAACGTGAGTGCAGCAGATACAGAGCCAGTGAGTTTCCTACCAGCCCAAGCGCACAGACTATAGAGTAGACACATGCTATCATCACACGCACCACTAGACTGGAGCTGTCTCCTTGATATTCCATGATAGATTCCTTGGTGAGGAGCTGCAGCCAGCAGTGCAGCGACAGGTTGCTGGTGGAACCTCCGCTACAGTTACCAGTGTTGTCCTCCTGTAGTATTTGCTGCTCACATGGCTCTGGAGCCAGTGTTTGAACTCCAGTCTCATTCAGCTGCATGGCTGGACTCTCCTGCTCACATATCACCATGCACAGCAAAGTTGGGCAGCTATGTGTCACAAAAGAGAGAGAGGAAAAAAAGTTTGTGATGATGGCATTTTGAGCATTCCTGTTGTATCTGTGTCAGGTTATCTCCGCTGTAGATGCTATCCTTTGCCACGATTATCCTCTTCTCTCCTCTCCACGACTACTCACAGCTCTGCGCGCCACGACTGTTTATAGGTTCCACGTGAACACGCGGAGCTCAGTCGCGCGGTCGACGCTCTTCTCCTCACCAGCCAGATTATTGGACCAGAGCGAATTGACGCTCTGATTGCCGCAGCCACATCAAAGTCTCCCAGCATGTCCGTCAGAGGTGAAGCTTAATGTATTTTGACGTGATACCGGCACCTTCCATATAATCATGTTTGTGCTTTTGGAGACGTGGAGACAACGATGTGCGTAAAATATGCAAAAGTGTGGAGAGGACGCCTCTGCTGAATTACGTATATTAACACATAGTCCTGTTTTTGATGTCCTCACTCTACACATGTGATGAGGAGGTGCAGGAGACATAATAAAAACTGTGAACCTTACTGGAGGCTTTTTTTTTTATAGTGCAACCTCTGGATGAGCATATCGCGCTTTGACTATGTTCAGTAGGATAAAGCTATCTTGCGCTTTCCTTGTATAGTGCTTTTAACAAATCCCCTGACTGTTGAACATTTTAAAGGAGAAAGGAAACGGGGTCAGGAGCGTCTCTGCACGAAAATAAACCTCTTTAAGGAACACATTGAAAATAAAAATGCTACTGCCAATAACAACAGCAGCAGCATAATAACAATGTTAATAATACATTGACTGACAGAGAAATGAGCATCATTTTTAAAATGTTAAAATCCATTATAAATATTAAAATAAGATCAAAACTCACTGAGGTATTGTATTTTCATCAAGCTGTTTTATGCATTCAGAAGAGTGAATAGAGGTTTGCAGAAACTCTCAGCTAGAAGTAAATATATTAAAGATAAAGTCACAAAGGAGGTTATTTACAAACAGGAGGAAACATTTAACTGAGTTATTAGTAGAAAACCCCTAATATTCTGATTCTAAAATGTTTTCTGGCTCAGAATTGATTTGCTTTGCATCACGCTTGTTAAAATAAATATCTTATGAGACTTCCTACTCCATCTGTGGTTTTCTGAGCATCCAAATTGTAATAATATGCTTCCTCTATCACGATGTGCTGCAAAATCACAGTTGTGTAATCAAAATTCACTTTTCTTCACTTGTTGTTGGCTGCCAGCTGGCATCAAGTGGGGAAACATGTTGTGCCACCTGTTGTAGCTGCTATCGTATTTTCCCACAGCGAAGCCCAGGTAGACTTCGGAATGAGGGTAGAAACAGTTTTAAATAAAACTGAACCGTCAACAGACTATAAACTACACCCACAACAAGTTGTTTGGGATCACTTCCCTCCTCTGTAAATAAATCCCTCCCTGTAAGTTTTTGAGCAAATTAAAAAGACATGACTGGATGAAAAAATTAATCTGCACTGTTTTAATCCGTTGCGACCCAGTTCTTGTCATCTTAACAACCCCTAAACCTCTAAACGTGCAAGCACTGACAGTATGCCTGGTTTAATGTTCTAAGCATTCAATTCTGTGATGTAGAAAAAGTCTGCACAGGCTGCTTATTAAGTACCTGATATTTCACCGGTTGCATACCAAACCAGTTTTCATCTACTTCAAATTATTGTGCAGCTGTGAAGGAAAGGAAGGAAATGTGGATAAAGCCATCAGTAATGGCTAGGGCTGATGAAAAGTAGCCTGCTTAGCATATCATTTTTGTCCCCTACTTGTGTGTGTAATTAAGTTTATGCATTGTAACCCCATTCTGTTACCACTGGCAGAGCCCTTTGTCAGGCCCTAGGCTTGCCAGGTTTTACAGATGAGAAATTGTTGGGTGATTCACCATTTTGTGATTCACAAAATTCACCAGGAAGCTTTGTAGTGATTTTCTGATGAGGAAAAAGTGGTGCTGTGGTGGGTCAGGAAGTTTAGTCAGGTGTGAATACATTTCTGTGTTGGAGAAGATCATTATTGGAGATTCTGGGATTTTGTATGTCTCCAAGGTCACAGCTAAAAACACAAAGGCACCTAAATTGCTGGAGAGAGAGAGATTTCCTATTTACACAATACTTGCTAATGAGAAAGCTACTTGACACACCCACAGCGCCACCTGAGAATTGGTGGACCTGATGTCACGCGATTTGTTGGCTTCCAGTGGCCTTTACGATAATGCTCTCCACAGACTTAAATAGGACAAAGCCTGATGCTTGCACTCCCTGCCAAGACATCAACATGATACAAGGTGGGACCTCGGGTCATGCAAAAATGTGGGCTTCAACTTTAGCAAAGATCTGGGTCCATCAGGTCTCCTTGGGAGACACTGTCTGGTCTGGGAAAAAAACACAATGGCAGAACCTCTGTTCTTAAAGGGAAGGAATAAAGGGGCAGCCCAACAACCTATGTTCTCCTAAAATGTGCCTGAAATAAGTTGACCAGAAAAAAGATTCAGAAGTGTCTCACAAGTAGAATAATAATAGTAATAATGCTTATTTAAATAGCACTTTAGTACACTTAAACAAGGAAAACTAGCATTAAGTATAAAAATAAAACAAACAATGGGGCGCTTTGTAGAGCAATGCCACTGTACTGATATCCTCTACAAAGAGAGCTGTTATATGTTGCTTTCTGTGCTTGGAGGTTCCAAGCCAACCGGAAATTCACCAATAAAAATAAGAGAGCTAAGGCACGCCCTGTGGTAGTAGTGATGCAGTGAGGCAAAAAATTAAACTTACCTCACGTGGAAACGACAAGCTGGATTGCTTCTGAAGAGAGTCGGGTCAGATTTGCCTGCCGTTCATGTAAAATCATAGAAGTTGAAAAGCAGGCGCGTTACACATGCTCCTGCTGTACTGATCCAGCCAACTCCCAAAAGTCATCCACGAAGGAAGCAAAGAGCTGCAAATTAACTCAGTTCATGGGTGTAGGCTTGACCACAAGCAACAAGTTGTCATTGTAATCGCTGACATACATGGGGTCACTGATGTCTGCAACAAATCAACAGAAGCATTCTGTAATCTAGACTAGTCTGGTGGATCCTGAAAACCAGCTCTGGTGGGCTTCATTCCCATACAGCTGCAACAGATGAAATAAGGGTCTGTTGCTGTGGGAGGGCCGGGCCAGGAGGGATAGTGTCACATCTAAGGAGAAGACAAAGACTACAGGTTGTTGTGTCACTCTTTCATTTGCTGAATGGAAGTGAATGTAGGTACTATACAGCAATGGGGCCACTGTACTGATATCATGCTCTACAAGCTGTTAGAGAGCTGTTATATGTTGCTTTCTGTGCTTGGAGGTTCCAAGCCAACCGGAAATTCACCAATAAAAATAAGAGAGCTAAGGCACGCCCTGTGGTAGTAGTGATGCAGTGAGGCAAAAAATTAAACTTACCTCACGTGGAAACGACAAGCTGGATTGCTTCTGAAGAGAGTCGGGTCAGATTTGCCTGCGTTCATGTAAAATCATAGAAGTTGAAAAGCAGGCGCGTTACACATGCTCCTGCTGTACTGATCCAGCCAACTCCCAAAAGTCATCCACGAAGGAAGCAAAGAGCTGCAAATTAACTCAGTTCATGGGTGTAGGCTTGACCACAAGCAACAAGTTGTCATTGTATCGCTGACATACATGGGGTCACTGATGTCTGCAACAAATCAACAGAAGCATTCTGTAATCTAGACTAGTCTGGTGGATCCTGAAAACCAGCTCTGGTGGGCTTCATTCCCATACAGCTGCAACAGATGAAATAAGGGTCTGTTGCTGTGGGAGGGCCGGGCCAGGAGGGATAGTGTCACATCTAAGGAGAAGACAAAGACTACAGGTTGTTGTGTCACTCTTTCATTTGCTGAATGGAAGTGAATGTGAGGTGACTATACAGCCGGTTCCGGGGGCTGTACTGATTGATCATGCAAATTTGAATGCAGCGAGTGAGCAAGCTGTTAAAAAGGCAGCATCTGTATGACACAGCTTTTTTGTTTTGTTACTGAAGATGCTGCAGTGACCTGTGTCTAACTGACCCATGAGACAAGGATGTCTCTTTGACGGTTGATTCATCCTGCGTGACAGAATCATTAAAAAAATGAGAGCATGATTAGATGGATATGTTTTGATGTCTACTTGCCTGGAGTGTTGACTGTCTCCTTGAATGAATGAACAGTTTACTATCTTGTCCCAGTGGGGCTAGAGATAACGCTAACTGAATACTGACAGACTTTTCATGGCATAAAAATCTCACGTTGGAGCGAATGGCTACCAGTTCACAGAGCTGGCCTCAGGCTCACAGTCAGGTTCACCTTGAGAATGATTAGTATTCCAGGGTGGAAAAAGAGCAATTTTGTCATCTGTTAGTCTAATATTTGGTGTAGGCCTAACTCTGGGCATGCAATTCTGCTGTTAAACATTCACCTATGACTAGACACCTCCATATCAATTCAGAGTGTTTTAAGGACCATTTAAATGCATGCTTTTTTAGACTTCATGCTTCCTATTCACAGCAAGGTGTCTGCTCTGCAAATGTTTTACAGTGTTCGGCCTGCCTACAGTCTGACATAGTGATTAGAGGCAGAAGTAATTGTTGGGACTTTCAGATATCTTCAGACCGTCTGTGCCTTCAGAATTTATTTAGATTTCTCCAGCCAAGCCAGTTTTTACAGCAACACCTTTTTAGGCGACAATCCATGCCTTGGTAAAAATGTGCTGTGAGGGGTAATTTTATCTTTTTCAACAAAATACGGGCAACAAAACAGCTGCACCAACTGTATGTGGAGAAATACTCCAGAAATGTTACAATGCTGATGATATTTCTGGCCCAATCGCTGTTGAAACGGTTGTGGTATTTTGTTTTGGTATTACTTGTATTTGGTTCATCCTTGGATGTGTGTCCTCATTGAAAGGTAATATTACTGTCAAGTTAAAACTGAAAGCCTGTCTGGCCAAGGCCAGTCTGTTTACACAGCTTACAAAACTTAACACACAAACAACACAAGTAGAAATAGCGACTGTATATTGTGCTGTCTGCATACCTGTTTTCATTCTACCAGGACTAAGTTCTTGCAATGTTACATTTAAACAAAATAAGGCTGTCAAAATTAATAAATGACAAACCCCATCCCATTCATTTACTTAAATGGACAAAAAACCATTATGTGCAGCACTTTTGATTTACCCCATTGTTAATCAGTCAACTAATTGTCTGTCTGCAGTAGTTTGCCACACACTGTGAGGTGGATTGTAATTAAGATGTACACAACAGCTACGCAACTAGTCTGCAGGGATCATAGTTTGTGTATGACGACAATAAAAGATTGTTGTGCCATATCATTTGGCCAACGGGAAACACGTCCTCATACAGTATGGATTTTTTATAGCAATTATTTTATTCATTAATAGCCATTTTTGATTATTATTGAATTACATTATTGTATTATGGGTTTGGCAGAAGCCAAAGGCAATATAATCTGCTCTCTATGCTATATGTCCCCGTTAGCTGATCTATTTAATTCATACTTGAATTACATTTTCTAGTTTACAGAATTGATTCATGCCAAATCATTATGTGCAAAGATATGAAGTCACTACCTCAAAATAATGACCACCAACCAGGGTATGACTCATTCCCTTATTCGTGTAGAGCTGCACAAATGTCCGATGTCTGCATATTTAAGTCATGCAAAAATTCATTCTGACTCAGAAATAAGTCACATATATAATATGTATTAGAGGCACACTTTCTAAGAATCCTTTAAGATGAATTACATGTAGCCTACTAGCTTCTGGGTAACCAGTAAATGTAATTCATAGAGACCTCCATTATCAGACAGTTAATCTACCCACAGCTGATATTTGGACAGCTTATAGTGTACAGTAAAGATGGAAAGAAGTGGCATTAAGAGACTGCAGACTGGGTAACAGTTAATACCAGCTCTACAGTAATATGACTGCAGTTACAAAGGTTAATCTAATTCATTATCAAAATGAGCTCAACAGAAATTAAGTGCCAACTAGATTTGACAATAGTTTCTTATCCTGCAGGTATAATGACATTTCATGCATCCCACATATTGCTTGATGTTAGGGATTAAATTGAGTGCTGTACGGTGCTGTTTTTGGAAGAGACAACCAGTGTAAATATTTTAATATTTTCTTCTTACTCAAAAAAAAAAAAAAAAACTGCATCTGGAGTCTCATTAGCCTGACACATTTAAAAAAAAACTGTGCTGCAGCAGAAAAGCACATCACATCATGGCTAATAAACAAGAAAAAGACAAAGAAGAAGTCAAACATGAAACATTAACCACTCTCGCACTTCTCTGAGGTGTGAGATATTGATTAAACCGAGCTTTCAAGCTTGAGTGAGTGGTTAGGTTTTAATTCCCCCTTTATTCCTCTGAAATTGGAAAAACTATTTTGTTAACAAGAAAATTTGGAGGTGCTCAGGAATCTTCCACCAAACAAGTATCACGTTAAGTTTATTTGGGTCAGCATCACACCTTGAAAGAAAAAGCCCATTATATAGATTAAAAAGAAGATCAGGGCTCTTTCTGATAGACACTCAGTCTTCCCAGCATTCCCTTACAGCTAACCAACCTCAGTGGGAGCCGCTCTATGTGCAGAGGCCTCCCGGCTCCATGGGGATTTGGTTAATCAAAGCGAAGGGGTACGGTGCTGATTAGAGACGCTGATGGTCAAGAGACTTTCACCCTGATTAGAGAAAAAAACAAGACAGAGTCAAATAAAAGAGGAAGGGGGACAGATGGAGGTAAGAGATAGAGAGACTACAAGTTAACCAGGTCACACATCACCAATTCATGCTGACACAGAGCATGTTGTGTGTTTATAGGCACATAAAATGTGCTTATTATTTTCATATAACACAAGTGATGACGTTAATTTAACACTGAGATTGAACTGAATTAAGGTATTACACGTATACACAGTCCCATCCTCTGCAGACAGTTGATACTTATTAGTATGCATATCAAAAAACACCTGAGACAATCCCGGAGCAAAGTCAGCTATTAATAAATTGAAAAGTGACAATTAATTGGCTTTGTAGTGATTGGAGGAATGAAACCCTCTGGCCACATAGAATGAGCCTTCATTGATCACGCATAAAAGTAAAAGAAAAATGAGAATTCAATGTCCAGTGAAATGTAATGTTGGGGGAATCTGATTTGATCTTCTATTAAACCACAAAAGTTAAACAGCTAAAAATAAATCATTGTGAGTATGTTAGCATGCTGATGTTAGCATTTAGCTCAAAGCAGCGCTGTGCCTATGTACAGCCTCACAGAGCTGCTAGCATGGCGGATTGTCGGGAAGGTGTTGGGGGGGAGGAGGTTTCAGATGCTGTTCGGCCATCCAACAAGCACTTTGGTTAAAGCGTACTGACACCTTTAGGACCCTGACTCAAAGAACTAGCGCCAATAAAGACTGTCTGAGGCTTTTCTTGATGTTGCCTCATGTCTTATGTCAAAAACTTCACCTGAACACACTGCAACAACTCTAGCCAACTGTCAGCTGACTGCTGATTTGGTTAGTTACTGATGGCCTAAAGGTGCCTGACAGCCGACTACTGGTTTGGTGTGTCAGCTCCATAAAGGGAGACTTAGAGAAAAGCTAATCAGATCCATTCTTCAAAAACTTTTCCATTGTTTTTGGTTTCCATTGTTTATGGTGCTTAAAACTGCAGAATTTTGAAAATGTTATGTCTCCATGAGCAAATATCACAATAATACAATACGTTTTCTGTGCCTTCAGGGAATGTTATTATACATCTATGTGTCAGTGATGTTGCAATATTTTTTGATTTTTATTTTTTTATTTTGTTCAGTTGAAAGGTACCCAGTCAGTTTCTACCTTGGATCATATAATCACAGAAATGAATCTCTGGTCCTCCCTTGAAGTTAAGACTAGCTGACCCCAGAAAATGTCAACCTGTACAAGTCAGGCTTTAAATGTTAGATGAAATTCTGGCCCAAGTGGCAGCGAGGATAAGAGCACTTCATCCCGTCACTGTGTGGTCTGCACTGACAAGCCAGACACGGTGAGTGCTTTGGACACAAGCTACAGCCTGTCTTTAATGAGTAAATACATCAACATGTCAATTATTGGGTAAGAAGTCTGAGTCATGAGATAAGAGGTCATCTGTTCCACCTTTGGCCCAGTTTTCTGTCCCGCTCTCTCTAAACCATGTCTCCACTGACATCAAACCTTCTGTACTCGCCCTTTGAGAGATGGCTCGTAGACACATTGGATCATATCTTTTCAGGCACTATCAAGGGAAATATTGAGTCTCATTTTAATTATTAAAGCTCCAAAACTTCATAGAGAAAAGAATCCACAGTGTTTTGAGCCTACTGATCTCCCTTTCACATCTTTTATTCGAGACCGTTTTATCCATGAATGAATCCAAACAAGTCCAATCAGTTCTTCAATGAAAACATGCTTTCAAAAAATCCTTTACTATCCTACTAATTATCCATTCAGATTAAAACTGTACACAAAATCACAGCTCTATTTACCCTTTTTTTTTTTTTTTGACAGTCTCAAACACTCTAATTTATCAAAGCCAGATGGCAAAGGATACACAGTTTATCTTGACAGGCAATTTCAGTGTAAGATTCAAATCCATATACTGATATAAAAGAGTATCACAAATAAGGAAAAGGAATACAGACAGCATATATATTAAAGGCAAAACAGGAGTGATCAAAACCTAATTTCCCCGTCCATGTAAACAGCAGCCACAGATAATTTCCTGCCCCACCATTAGGAGAAGGACAGTTTGGGGTTTTCATGTGGGAGCAATTTATGAATTTCTTTTACATGTCATCAGCATGTGGTCGCAGCCTGGCAGAGCGGTGGGGGTCCAAGGTCAAAGTAGCTATGTGACCAGTAATTGGGTCTACGTGGAAATGACCCCCCCTTTCTTCCTCACTGCTGTTTAGAGACATGGGCTCCAAACTGGACCGGTCTTGGTTCACTCCCAGCTTCCCCATCAGCGCGGTAATATCTTCCAATCCCCGGTCTCCTGGGAAATGCCGGTGCAGAGGCTCCGATTCATCCTCAGCAGCGAAGGGGGGGTCAGTGACATGCAGCACACGGGAAGCCTGTAGGTTCTGCAGGGATCGTGACTGGACTGTGTGAGAATAAGAAAGAGAAATGATAAACAAGTTCAAGACACTGCGGACTAAAGTAAAGTGTTCCCATGTTTTCTATGCTGGCACCGTGGTAAGCAAATGTGTGTCAGTGTGCATGCATGCACGCCTCTGCGCGTCGTGAGTACATCAAATTAAAACATTAAAACTCGAAACCTCTAAAAACTTGTAACACAGCCTTTAGTGCTCACGGAAAGTGCAGCATCAATTGCTTTTTCAAAGCTGTCAAACAGTTTTATGGTAACAAATTACACCTTGGTGCTGAAAAAATACTAATATTGCCTCCTAATTAAAAATTGACATTTTGGGGGTTTGTGCCAATAAATCTAATAATTAAGTGATAATTAATGGTCATTTATTAGAAGCTGTTGACAGAGCAATAGCTTTATAACCGTAATGATAATACATGGCCTTGGTTCTCTGTACACTGGCTCTAATCTTTAAAGTTTTAAGTCGACAGCAAATCCTCAGACGGGCGGAGCAGGCTGTGAGGCTCTGCGGGTGAGAACCTTTGCAGCAGTGGGTGAGACTGCAACTGCGACAGAGAGGTGCTGGATTAGTTGGCAGGTGGGCGCACAAAGCTATTTGGTGCTGAAGGTTACTCACTTCTGACTGGACTGAAGTCTCCTTGGCTGACCTTGGTGTCAGAGAAGGGCTTGAGGCTGGGGAACAGGATTAGGGAGAAGGACAGCAGAAGAACCTAAGGCACGGAGAAAAAGAGAGTTAGATAAAGGATGGCCTGAAAATACAGCGGAAAATACATCGCTCACGCTGAGTTCAAGCCAAAGAAGGTTGTTGCCTGAAAATCTGTGCGTTCTACATTGTTGAACCTTTGAATGGCTAGGGGTTTGAATATTCCCTCTGTGAATATGCTTTCAGGTTGCAATGATCAGAGGAAATGGTAATGGTTTTTTTTTTTTTTTTTGCTGTGCTTTTCTTGTGAAGCAAAGTATTGTGTGACTGGGAACTGAGACTCATTCATATTTATAGATTAAAAGTTACAATTCTTCTCCACTCATGTTGCCTCAGGTCTTGCACTTTATTCCATTGGAGTGATCAAAGGCAATACATGTCTTCTGTTCAGACAGTGTATTTCTCTTTATGGGGACAGTGCCTTTTTGTGTCCTTTGAGCTGTCTTGTCCTTTGTGTATATATCTAGATTGGCCTTTCTCGATGGCTAATCCAGCTATAACGGTTGTTGCTATATTGGCTTGCTATGAAGGTGATTTTTCTTTTTTTTTAACGATGAGTCATGTGGAGTGTCTGGGCAGTTTGTTTATCTGCCTGGCACACACACAGAGGATGTCCGTACCAGTACACATGTCCCAGTCTGGGCTGGCTTGTTAGATGTATTCATGACCAGAGCCTGCAGCCTGCGCAGCTGCTCCATTAGTGACCTGCGGAGAGAATGAGGGGAAAAGGAAAGACAAAGAGAAAAGAGAAAGAAAAAAAAAATAAGAATGGAAAAAACAGATAAAAAAAATTGATTAATAATGGTTTGAAGGAACAAGAGGACGAGGCAAGTTTCTGAGTGGAGGAAATGTCATAACAAACATTTCCAGGAGATTACAGAAGAATAAATGGTTGGAAATGGAAATACAAGTGTTTTAAAATCTCTCACATGTTGCATTTCTCCAGCTGGGACACTTTCCTCTGCAGCTCCTGGTTGTGTGCATTGCAGGCAGCCATCCTAGAGGAGATAATACAATGAGAAAATATAATTATTATCACTTATTCTGATACTGCAAAGAACTATGAATCAAACTTTTTCATTGAAGCTCCATTAAACAATATACATTCTAAGGCCAGGTTCAGGAAGAGTTTTAAAACTGCCTTTCTCATTCAGAAGGCATTTAAAGGAGCACACAGGTGATTTCATTCTAGCAAAGTGGATGCAATATTTACATATTGCATCCACTTTGCATTACTGCTACATATTTTCCAAAGCATACAGTAGCATGTGTTTTAGATTAATTTCCCTTCTGTTCAGCACCTGATTCCCAAAACTCTCATCATGACACACAGTTGATGACAAAATGGATTACATATCTGAAGCAAGTTTCGGGTTTCTGCAAGCTGATGTTTTCAAAAATATTTTCAGCATTTTTGTCTGTGCCAGCTAATAATAGAGAGAGACGGTTAACACTGGAAGCGAGGGTTAACGCCATATGAGAAAGGCCAGAATCAAACCAGTTATACACGACACAGCTGGCACATCAGAATGCCACAAGTTCATTTCATAATGTACTGAAATAAACTGCCTGGAGGGTACAGCAGGAAAACAATCAAGAAATTCACAGTATGCTTTTGAAAATGGTTAGCATATTGAATACGTCATTAATATGAAAAAACATGCAGAACAAAAACAATTTCTCTTGTTACTCTTGTATAAGTTAGGTTCTTACCTGCTCTCCAGCCCATCAATATACTCTTTCTTCTTCTTCCTGCTCTCCTGGGCAGACTGCTTATTGCGAATCTTTCTCCGTATTTTCTTCAGAATCCTTTCTTCATACTGATTGACAGAGGAAGGAACATTATCATTTTAAGCCTCTACGGGATAAACTCTGGGCGCTGATAGTTTTCATTGTTTAGGTATTGATAGCAATTTACCTTTGTAAGAGGTAGTTGACTGGGCAGAGTCACCCCCTCCTTTGCTAAGAGCTTCTTCTCATCTTCATTGAGAATCAGCTCTTGGATGGACTGTTGGGATGGGTGTGGGGGCTGGTGGTGAGATATGAATACCAATATTTAAAACATAATCACTGCTGTTTGATTAAATCTTTTCTCTGCCCCAACACTTTCCCCTCCTCCTCTTCCCCATGCCACCCCTCACTCTCCCTAGAGCCTCACAAGAAGTAGTTAAATGAGTGCGGACTATCAGACCACCTTCATCACTCTCATTTCATGGCTACCTCAAAGCTATTATGGTGTGAGAACCTAAGTTGCATTCTGCCACTCTCTCCTTCATCTTATTAAGCTGAGCTGCGAAGATGGGATCAATACCCGGAGCGAGCTGAAATCCACACCACTGCAAACCCTCAAATTTCAGGAGCACAAACACATTATTCTGCTTGCGGTGATCTTCTGCTTTCACTTGATGACCTCCACTTTTAATAATTTTTTCTTTGAGAATTAAATGATTATGACAAATATTATTTAATATGGCGCACGGGGCGGCACAGTGGTGCAGTGGTTAGCACTGTCACCTTCTGGGTTGGAACTCATGCCGACCGACTGGGGCCTTCCTGTGTGGAGTTTCTACGGGTGCTCTGGCTTCCTCCCACAGTCAAAAGACATGAAGTTTAGGTTAAATGGCGACTCTAAATTGGCCGTAGGTGTGGATGTGAGTGTGAATGGTTGTCTGTCTCTAGAAGGCGACCCTTTAAAGGACTTTCTCTGCACAAAATGCAACTTAGTAAACTCTCCACATTTTAAAGAGGTCACGTCTCACAAATCATAAAGGAACTAACAAATTATTGAGAAGTTCAAGAAAAATATCTACTTCAACAGAATGCTAACTTCAGTGTTTCTCTACATGCTCAGCAAACCTTCCTGTAAACAAAAGTTTAAAAATAGGAATTTCATTTGCTATTCCAAAGGCCTCAGTGTAGTCACCCACTTGTTTTCATCGAAATACACATGCACGCGCGCACACACACACACACACACACACACACACTGACTCACACAAAAAGTAAACAGCAGGATGCACAAACACACGTAAGACACTGTCGCTCTGTCAAACTCCCACCACAACCAGGACACACTTACGGGCTCCGGCGTGCCAGACAGTAGCAGATCCTTGACAGTTAGCGGGAAGCCGGAGGACAGCTGCGGTCTATGTACATCAGAGGGATATTGTGTAATCTTTGTCCTGCCCGTTGGGAAGGTGGGCTCCCAGCCATCTGCACCCACACAGACACAAGAATATACATAAAGCCCACGCAAACAAAGATCAATAAGACATGCTAGTGTCATATGGAAGTTTTTATTGGACTACCATAGTAGTAACCCACAGAAGACAATCCACAAATGTATACCATGCATAATCCACAAATATCTCACTATGCACAAACATCTATCTTTTTATTTGTGTTGTGTGTAAAGTCATATTCACAAAAATAAATAGTGATTTGCAAATATGCATAACTTACTCTGTAAACATGCATTTCACATAAAAATTATGTAGGTTTTACAAATAGTTTCACCACAACAAATACATGTAAAGTCATATTTACGCATTTGTGGAATTTGTGGATCGCTTCCTGTTAGTTTGGGCCATGTGACATTTGTGACTTCCCTCCTATTTGTTTGCAGATAAAGTCCAATAAAAACGTCCGTATGACACTAGCATGTCTGATCTCAACAATATGAAAACTGAAAAATGACATTTGGAGCCTGAACGTTACGCACATATTAATTGCTGTGTTTGGTCCTCAATGTCAGTGTCTTTGCTGGTTTTAATACTTTTGTACACAGTCGCAGATGACGAAGGTTATCCTACTTTATCTTGTGTGATACAGGAGATCCAGGGATTCATGTGCAGGATATTATGACTGAAATGTCATATTCACAATTTCTTTTCCATTCATCATTCTCTGCTCACAACCATGACTGGAAAACATTATCTAATATAGTGTAATCAGAATGAAATGATGATGTTATTAGAGCTTAGTCAATTAACAGAAATGAATTGGCAACAATTTGAATTTAAATTGATTAATTGTATAAGTCATTTTTAATGGAAAAATTGCAAAAATTCATAGGCTCTCAAATGTGAATATTTTCTGTTATTCTTACTCCTCTATGATACATTGAATATCTTTGGGTTTTGGACTGTTGGTCAGATGAAGCAAGACATTTGACAACATCTCTTTGGACTCCAGGAACTTGTGACAAGCATTTTTCACAATTTGCTGATATTTTATAGGACAAAAAATAAGTTAATTAAATGGGAAAATAGCCTGCAGATTAAGTGATAATGGAAATAATCATAAGTTGCACCCCTAGATGTTGTAATGCGTCATTATGGATGTTTTTCTTGTGGATATTTGTGACTCACTGATGTCAATAGAGACGTTGGCTTCCAGGTCTGCTTTGGTTTGTGGCCTCATACTGAAATACTGAGCATCCCCAGGGGGGCTCTCAGGACGCTGAGGGCTGTCCATCTGGTCTGATGGCGGATCCTCACTGATCCCACTGTCACTGGGAGAAGGGGACCAAAGAGGCGAGCCTGACACAGAATCACTCCCACTCAGGAGGGCATTGAGGAAGTCATCGTCTGCCTGTTCGGCCGGCGGGAACATCTGCTGGATGAAAACCCTAAGTGCTATCATTAGTCTGTCTGTGTGAGATGACAACATGGTGAGAGATGGGACAGTCTTTTAAGAACAGACAAAGGCCTACAGAGTATGTCAAGGAGGAACTATACAAGCAAACAGCTATTTGTATCATGTATGAGTGACAATAGAGATCCCACCGTGTCACGCACATTTGGGTCCTGGATTGGCCAGGTGTGATGGTTGCCATGGTGTCCGGTTTCCTCATGACGGAGAATTCCATCATTTTGATCAAACAGCCAGTCGAACAGCTCGATGCCATCACAACCCTAATGTGAGCTCATGACATTTAATGACAACACACGGTACTATGTCTTTCATGCTCTTAGAAGCAAATACAACAAGACTATAAAAGGTTTCATATACTGCCACAGCTGGGGACGGCTTTTTACTGCCAACCATTCACCATGATACTCCCTGAACACACTGTACTGTACAATATGTTTCCCCAGTCTGCCTAGATATCTGTCAGACTCTGTGACCATTTTTTCTGTAATAATTATGTCCTTACAATGCCATTCTAAAACAGATATTTCTCTGTAGATTTAAGATTTTGATTTGCTCTCAAGTCTGAACCTTGTTCTCCGGGCTTGCCTCAGTAAGCCCCAGACTGGCAAACTACACTGCAATGAAAAGGATAATATTCGGTTATTTACCTGATCTCGGTAGTGCTCCATGGTTTCCTTGCTTGGGCGGCGCACCAAAGAAGCCCCTAAGACTACTGAGATCCAGCCAAAATATCCAATTAACTTTGTTGTGGAGTAGCTTTGTCCCTGTTCCTGAAGAGTCTCCGCTGTATCTCTCAACTCTTCTTCTTGGGTCCAAAGTTTAAACTCCAACACAACACACCCAGTCAACCAGCTTGCTTTGTCCCCATTGGCTACGAGGAGATAAAATCTGATTGGTAGCCAAGAGTACAGAACTAAGGAACTTCACAAGTTGGTCTAGCTACAGATCTGGAGACGGAGGACATGAAGTCACCACTAAGATGTAAAACACCAGAGGGGTCAAAGTCTGTCTTTTCTTTTCCTCTTATTTTTTTGATAGCTTATTGACATAAGGATAGCTCTGACCTTTGGCATATATTCATAACACAATGGAGATCCAATGGCCAGGTTCTGGAAAACAAAAGTCAACAACACTGCTTTTAAAAAATATTGCAGAATAAAAGCATTTCTCCAAATCTGTAACAGTTTATTAAATTGTTACACACACTTATGTATGTGTCTCAAATCCTATTGGTTAAGTAAATAATTAAATAATTATACATAGTTTGCATATTAATGTGTTATGGCAGTTCTTGAGGAAACTGGATTATTAAGGGAATGATTTATTTGTACAATAAGTGGTAATAATAAAAAGCATCCTGAGGCCTCTTTAAAGCACTAATCAGCCTTTAAGGAGGCTTAAAAAACATGAATGTACTGCAAAGTAATGCATGAAAACATAATTACGCAGAAACAATGTGCACCCTCACCCTCAAATCTATGTGATTTGTTTGAGGGTCTAATTATTTTTTTTCCACCAAAGCTTCAAAACCCAGAGTGTAGCTCAACAAATACACGAACAAATTCATTAATTGTAGAGGAACCCTGAGAGCACAAACATATCTATATTAGAGATGTATATAGATGGAGGGTGCTATGAATTTCCAGGTTAAACTGAAAGAAAGAAGACAAAATAGACAAACACAAAATAGAGACAACACAAAAAGAGGAGCAGTGTTCTGAGGATATGCAACCTTGAGCCTTCTGATGTTTTTTTTTCCTTCAAATTAGCTAATAGATATTAGCTAATGTCCCCACTTGGAAATATTTACTGATTTTTTAAAATGTATTAATATTCCTTTTAAATGTCTGTGTGGAAATGCACACGAAGAGATTGATTTTAAAGATATCTGAGAAGGTGCATTTATGTACAGTTGTAGTGAATGAAAGAGGATGAGTCTGACATTTTGGGAAACATGCTTATTCGTTTTCTTGCAGAGAGTTAGATGATGAGATTGATACCACTCTCATGTCCGCACTGTAAATATAAAGCTACAGCCAGCAGCCAGTTAGCCACACAGCTAGTCTGGCTCTGTCCCATGATAACAAAATCAGCAATGTGACTTTTTTTACACGTTTTGTATGGATTAAACAAACAAGATATAATGTGTTTATTAGAGAGCTTTAGAGGTGCTAGTAGGCGGACTTTGTTAATTTTGGACATCGGTATCGATCTTCTCATCTTACTCTCGACAAGGAAGTCAAGAAGCACATTTCCCAAAATGTCAAAGTATTCCTTTAAACTCCCTCCACCAGCGTGACCACCACAAATGAATTCTTGCCAGAAATGCTGTGTAGTGTAGTGTGAAAATCTAAATCTTTGTGATCTTGCCTTTAAGGCACCACTTCTTTCTGTTCCACCAAAATCTCACCCTCACATCATCACATACAAAGGTAGAAAGAGGTCACCACCCGTAACCATTGTTTTATCAGAGTCATGTATTGCAGTTGGAGATGGCAATACGTTTATTTGACTTGGCGGCATGGATGTTATGTTGGGAACGTTCCCTGCTGCAGCAGTACAGCATAACAAAACGGAGTAGACAGCACATGATAAATAACGTGGAGGGAGCAAAGCAATTGTCCCATATTTAACTTAACGATACAACCTCAGTAGGGAAGATAAAACAGAGCAGAGCCAGAGGAGGTGGAGGCTGTGGTGGAGGAGACTTTTGTGAAGAAGCAAAGCAGCGACAGTGATTATGAGCATGAAGGCTTTTAAATAGACTCACTCATCAGTGATCTGAGATTTGATGGGTATGATAAGCTAGCTGTCAGCTGGCACAGCACAGTTAGTGTCTTGCCGGGACAAGTCTATTGAGTTTTCATAAAAGAAGAATTACATAATCGTTAGTGCTTTGTTATCTGATGGAGGAAGGTTCCAAAGGGCAAAAGCTCTGTAATTACTCTACAAGCTGTTTTTGAAAACTTCAGCTCTGAAAAAAAGCTCTATGACAAACACAGATTGAGTGTACAGTAGGAAACTGTGTGGTCAAGTTTCACAGCCCCCACTTCATGTTGGTTATCAACAGCATTGTCAGACCATGTGCCTCCAGTGTGTCTAGCTCTACCTACTTATCTCTGACTGTGTGTGTGTGTGTGTGTGTGTGTTTGTCACTGACTCCCAGTTTCTTCACTCCTGGAAACTCCCTCAAGCTGTAATAGATATGTCATCACTCAAAGGAAATTGTAATTTTAAAATGCAGCCGTAATTGTTCAATAGTATGAACAAAGAGAAATATGATGGATAATATAAGGTGTGTTGTGAAATGCTGTACTGTTTGTTTAAATAATCGTTGTGCTTTATTAGCGGCGTGGCTCCAGAAATGGCCACCAGCAGGTTGACACTTGTGATTTTGAGTGAAATATCTCAACAACTATTGGATGAATTGCCATGAAATATGCTACAGACATCCACATTCCCCTCAGCATTAATTATTATAACGTTAGTGATCCCCGGACTTTTCATTTAGCACCACCAGCAGGTAAAAAATTGAATTTGTTGTTGATGACCAAATACCTGCAAATTTAATGACATTTCCATCAGCCTCAGCTGTACTCTGTGTTTAGTGCTAATTAGCAAATATTAGCATGCTAACACAACAAACTAAGATGGTGAACATGGTAAACATTATACCTGCTGAACATCAGCATATTAGCATTGTCATTGTGAGCATGCTTAGCATTTAGCTCAAAGCACTGTTGTCCCTAACTCTTAGTCTTATCGAATATTATATGTTAAGGTAGATAAGGACAAGGCAAGTAAGATGAGAAGTCACAGGAAGATGCACATTACAGACAATCAAAATGATTTTTGCAAGGTTATTGCACATTGTCCATAATATCTCAGTAAATGGCAAAACCAAACAAAACACAAACAAACACAAACATTACAATTCCAGGTGACCTTGCTCACCAGCATGAATTCAAAACACAGATTTTATTATGTTGAATAGCTACCCAACAGAATAAACTCACATTTTGCTGTGTAAGCCTCTCTTTTGTGGGTTTGGAGTGGTTGTTGGGCTAAGATACATTTTCCTGCATACTGTACTGCCATGCACATACCTTCATCTGTGCCCCAGGAGACACTGCCTTCAAACTATAAGGTCAGCAGTCTGACAGCACTGTGAAATATTAATTTGAAGGTGTCTATAGGGATGCAGTCAGGTACTTGACTTACTGTTACTACAACACCTACTTTTTTATTAATGTAGTGTATGTCAGACCACTGAAATTCCAGTCCCTAAGAGGTGATATTTTTTAAAGTCATGGACTGTTGCCATCCTTGTGAAGTGATGAGAGCCCTGCAGGGGAAATAAAAGCTAAAAATGCATAATGAATGAAGTGAATAGACTCAGTACCTGTTGTTGATGATGAGTTGATATGACATTTGACAAAGCACCATTAATTCCCCATTTGAACGCTAATCTCCACTGTGTTTCATATTCCAGAAATCTGAAATGAGGGTCAGATGACAACATATTCCTAATTGAAAGTTGGGGGAAAGAGATATGGTAATGAGCCTCTGAAAACAACACCGTACTGAGATTTACAGATCCTGAAGACCAAATGCCAATCATTACAGTAAATGCCAGTCTGACAAGAGCTGTAACACTGCAAGACCTCACAGGTGGCATGCATAATTTGAAATAAAAATCCCAGAACACACACATTTCCCCTGAAAACACAAAACGAATGAGAACCTACTATATAAATACTATATAAATATAGAATATAATCTGGCTCTGGCACAGTAGATTGGCTGACAGATGTGACATTTGGCGTTTGTGCACACATGAATATTGTAATGGATCTAGTGGCATCTTCACAGCTAAAACCCCTTTTATTGTGGTACTTGGGTATGTTTCAGTGATTTAGATTTTCACTGGTACATGTTTAACTATGAGTGTACTGTGTTGCTACATCAATACTGGTGCTTTTAAATCTGTTTACAACCATTAAAATAGCTTTTATCACGTCATTTATTCATATAATTTATTACAAAATGATTTCAGACAGTTGAGCTCACCTGGCAGCATTTTGCTTTTGCATATTACCACATGATTTTTATAAATGCCTCAATCAATACATTTGTGTGCCTTGAGGCTTCTATTTGCCCAAGTAGTACACCACAGCGGCAGCTAATACTGCATCTACCAAGCATACAAAGTACCACTCAAAGTCTGGCTCAGAGAGACTATTAGCATATCAGACCAGAAATGTGACAATAGGCTCATTTACATTAACTCTCTTGTGTGGGGTAAGGTCGACATCAAGGCTGTATGAATAACTCTGATCTGAGATCTGTGTGTGTGTTTTTAAGCAGGAGTCTAAAACGCTTCTGTTGTTGGAGAAACAAGAAAAAAGGAGAAGAAGAAAGACATTTTATGATACAGGAGAAGAAAGCAGCTGCAAGTATCACTGAAACAATAACTTTCTATGACCTCAAGTTCAGCACGACTTGCCAGTAGCGCTGAATAGATTAGTCAATTATTTGATCAACAGATAATTAATCAAAGACAAATGTGACAATCGTTTAATTGTTAAAAACAAGTATCAAGTGAAGGTACCAAACTTTTGCTGGTTTAAGCTTTTAAATATTAAGATTTGCTTATTTGCTATAATATTTGACAATTTATAGACCACATGATTCTCAAATTATTAAGGTCCAAAGCATTGAGAGACTCAATAAGAACAAATATGACCATTATTCCAAAAAAGATATTTAGATTATTTTGATAGCATTTATCAACACATTTAGTGAGTCTTCAAAAGCACTGTCAAAATGTCAGGAACTGCAGGTGAACCAGTCTTTTTTCTTTGTTAAAATGATACGGAGTTCAAACATTACTAGCAAATAGAGCAGTAGATACCCACTGGGATATGAACAGAAAATGAGGAAGAAAGTGAAAGAAGACTTTTGTGAAAAATGACATGAGCAATAAAAGTTATTGAACCAGAATCTAAACCATGGGGTGGGGTGGGACTCCAGCTCTCTAATGCATTTTGTCAGAAAGAAAAGCTTGTCTTCCACAAAAGACAATCCACAGCCACGTTTGTCTATCTCTGAGTTATCTTCACAGTAACACGTATGCTTCATGCTAGTTAACCGGGCTGAGGGCGCTCATTTCTGGCAGAAAGTCCATACATCACATTTCTCTGGGATATGTATCATGAAAACACTTGGGCCTCTAGTTTCATGGCAGTGGCATGAAACAATATCAGAATACACAATCAATATTGATGGAAGCAGCAAAGAATTGAAAAGTTGGAGCTACTTAAAAATACTGAGCTGATTGTGTTGTCCCTGTACCGGCCATATAAACTGCTGTTATCACAAAACTTATCACAGTTTATTGCAGATCAGTTAAGTTTCACTTCACCATTGAGATGCATCAGCCTCTGGACAAAATAAATCACATTTACTTGAGCATAAACAGCTCTAGCACAATAATCAGATGGGAACACATCATCCTAAAAATCCATCCATCCATTCTACACCTTCAAAATACTTTATTTAGAGCATTTGGTTTTTGAAGAGGCTAATTTATTAAATTCCATTTCATGCATAGGAAATAAGAAAGTGTGAAATTATTTTTATTATTCAGTCAGGCTACAACCAAATAGCTTTAATAGAAGAACTGACTTGGATTTCATTATTCGTTCCAGGATATAAAGAAGAGATAGACACAAAGACTTTTAACAAAGTTACAGTACCTCAGGGTATGTTCTATCTGCATTTTCTTAGGGTGGTCTGGTTTCCTCCCAGATTACCCGTGGCTGTGAATGTGATTGTCTGTTTGTGTTAGCCCTGTGTGGTCAATGTGTGCCAGTGGGAGCTGGCATAGGATCCAGCCCCCCCCCCGTGACCCTGAACAGGATTAACTGTTCAGAAAGTGACAGATGAATGGAGAAGTGTGAAGTTAGCATTTCAAGCCCAGAGTGATGTTCCTATAATATTCCCAAGGGCATATATCCTCAAGATTAACCATACCTGCAGATATTTGTGGCTGCAACTCGCTGCAAACAGCAAGTCAAAGCTTTCAACAGTCACTAACTTTCACTTGAGGTATTCTCTTATAGTCACAAGCTGCACCGCAACTCAAAGCAGCTGAGCTCCAAGTGTGATGTATGTTAGATTAAAATGTAGGTTAGTTATTTCTGATGTTTTCACTTGTGGTTTGCAATGTATTTAAGCTGCAACTGTTCGCACGTGGTTATAACACGTAATTAATTGGTCTAGCTAGATCTAAAGTAAACAGGGGACTGGAGAAGAGAGTCATCTAGAGAGCTATAACACCCAAAGGACTCAGAAGATCAAACCAAAGTTAAAAGGTGAGTGAATATTGGACTTACATTCATCAGATATGAGAAACGCGACTCCAGCGGGATGCCCATGTTGCTCTATGTCCCCTGGATGTTTAGGCAAGGGTTTGCTAACATGTTAGCCATGAGAACACAAGGAGCTGGTAGTATAAAAGAGCTGTGGTGCTGTGGTTTGAGTCTGTCTGCCCTGCAGTGGGCAAAATCATTAAAGCAGCTTTAACCCGCCTTTTGGCATTACTAACTTATCTAACTGAGAGGCATTTCTCACAGACATTTTGACCAATTTTGACCCAGAGCAGGTGTAACAGATAACATTAATGATTGCTCCGTATTTATCTCTGCCAGTATGTCAGTGAGCCAGCGTGCACAATAGCGAGGCCCTGGCAATGTCACAAAGGCTCTTACTAAATGGAATCCAGCCTTGGAGAAAGGTCTATGCTGTTTTCTATGCCTCTCCTTCCACGCGTGTCTCTCTTTGCTCAAAGCCATGCTGGGGGTCACAGGCCTTTTCATGTATGCAGTTCATTAGGTTGTTTTGCTGAATCGATTTTTGGGCACATCACATCAGATGTGCGTTCATGGTCTGTTGGCATTCAAAATAAAGACACTTGACTATTCAGTGACTTTTCATGTTTTAACAGTGAGGCTGCTTCACAGTATTTTCAGCTTCTCCAGGTTGTTCAGGTTGTTAAAACTACTCTTGTCCAAACAGCGTCCAGTCACTGTCGCCTAGCAACCTCAACCATGTGCAATTGTTTTTGTACAATGTCTAGAGCAGGGGTTCTCAACCTTTTGTAACTTAAGGCCCACTTCTGATTGTTAAGGCTGGCCCACAAACATGCTGCAGGGACCTCAGTGGGAATGTCTGGGAATCAACCATGGCAGAGCTTGGGGGGGGTTCTGCTCAAAAAAACATCTGGTTTGCTTTGCTCTCTTGTCACAATGAGTGGCCTACATGCCAATAAAAAAAAATGAATTATTTTTTTAATAAATTAATTTTCTTTGCATTTCCTTATTATATTTGATATTATTTTTGTTGTTTAGTAGTGGAAGACACTGTCCATGATAAAGGAAGATGATGTTGTTCCCACAAAACACCATCTAACGTTATCAAGTAAGCTGTATTTAGAGTTTTGTTGCAATCCTGTGTTACACTAATTTCCGATCTGCTCCATGTTGCCTTGAGTTGTCCATTCCTCACTTTCAGTGTTTCTGGCTGAGAGAAAAGCAGTGAGTGAAAGATGCACAAAGTTGCAAGCAACGAGTTGGCCACATGACTGCACCTGCACAGTTGTTTCTAATATTTTGTCCTCCTCATGTGTGTAAATTTCGACAGACAAAATGTAGAAACACCTTTTCATATGATGCATATACACAACACGACACTAAAAACCTTTAAAAAAATCATTGGCAGGGATATAAGCTGAATAAAACACTGCATGGTGTCCTGATATAAACAAGTACTAACTTAGTGGAGGGAACACAACTCTGCCTCATGTTTTGGTAAATAGCAAAAAATGATAACAACAGAACTGTGGAAATCACCAGAGATTGCTGCCAAACAAAGTGAATATCAGTTCCAATTCACATGTTTGCACTTGTTTTTCCTCCCTTTTGGCGAGGACGGAAGCACTTTATGCTTCCACCATGAAATGTATCCCACAGTTCACTGCAATGTAAGATCACACAGATTAGACACCGCAGTTGCACTTTTAGAAACGTAGATTCATTCTGAAATTTAAAATGTTAAGTTTGTGAATCTTCTCCTGTCATAGTCTATTATGTAAGTTACAACACTGCACTGTGGACAGGTTGTAATTACAATAAGGAAAGGCCTAAGGCATTTTTAAATGGGGCCAGTTGAAGAAACATGAGCCAGCACTTTATTTCTGTTGTGTCATGTTTTCTGAGTGGTGTATTTTTTGTGTAATGTTGTGTTTTTCTATTTCCCGTTTTGCACCTCAAGGCAGGGCCACTGTAATTATATGTGTTATTCAGGCAGGAATTAAAGTAGCCACAAATTGTATAGAAATAATGAATGCTGAAAAACATGCTGTCAGATGTTGACATATGTGGAGGAGGAGTGTTTGGGGCACCTTCCACCTATGTCTCCTTGAGGCTTAAACACAGCAGCTGTTTAGTGGCCCTGAAGAGCCTCATCTCAATATGCCCAAACTCAACAGAGCCAAACACACTATCAAATACCAACACTATTATGATATACGTCTTCCTATACATTTCCCTCAACAGCAACATTTTAGTAACACGCTATAAAGGTCGCGCAAAAGCCTCATCTGCATACACTGTGCCAAAGCAGAGAGATAACCAGCCGACTAAGGAGGCCAAATATCCAGAGCTATCTACTCAGCTCTGCTTGTTTGGCTGGCAGTTTCTGTAAGAGAATGATTTCTGTCGATATGGATTATTAACAGCAAATGTGATATTTAAGACGCAGCTTTAGGGGAGCTGGCAATAATTTATTCATCAGATTCGTCAGGATTTAGACATGGGTGTCCTTACATGACTGGTAGGATTGGAGAGGAAATCACAATGGAACACAGCTTCCATCTGGTGGTGAGAAAATGTAAGTACAAATTGGATCAAGAGTCACTGATATTTTCTTATATGCTGACGTGGTGCAGTGTTGGGAATATAGCAGTGCAGGGCCCGGATAATCCAAATAAGCAAAAGATCATCAAGGAAATCCCTTTTGTTAAATCAGTGGGACTTTTTTCCTCTCTAAAGAGACACTCTTAGGCTGTGACCAGAGTTTAGATTTCATGACTACAGTGTAATGCCACGGCAGTCCAACAACACAACACACCTTTTTTTTGCATGTATTTTTGTAATAGTGGAGATAATCGCATATTTATTGTTTGTATTGCCTGTCCTTTCCTATCCTGGTACAGATTTGTTTTTCATAAAAATACATTTTGCAGTAGGAACATGGATCGTTCTGTTTGATGATTTTAAACACGTGCCAACCTGAACACATCCACTCACTATTCTGCATCTTCTGTTCCAGTATTGCAAGGATTTACTTGTGATATTTCCAGCCATATACCTTTGTATGACAGGAAAGACAAATATTCTCTCTACAGAATGGACATGATTGAGCCAGGGATGCAGGAAGGGACGACACAGGAGCTTGAACACCATGTAGTCGGTTGATATGATGTCTTTCTGGAGATAATTGTATTAATACTAAAACAGCAGCAGTCCAGACAATCTTGAAACTGGGGTGGTTTCACACGCTACTCAGATCACAGCAGTGACTTAGATTAGCAAGACAGACAAGATTGCTCTGCAGGCTGACCGTTTCTGTCTCCTGCAACAAAACTGCAACAATCATAGTGGATGATGGGATTCTTTTAGAGGACGTTTTTGGATGATAAAATTAATCTTCAATATGTCCAAATTGGTTCATCATTTCCAATCATTCCTGCCCTTCTCTTATCCTCCAACTCATGTAATGCGCAGCGAGAGACCTGCTGCAGGAGAAAATTGTCCAGGTCATGGCCTCCGAGAACAACCTGCTCAGTAGGAGGAAGTCACACCCTGGATTTGGGTCTGCGCAAAGCGTGAGCCAAATCAGCAGTCGTGGAAGAAGTAGATCTTTTACTTTAGTAAAAGTAGTAACACCACAGTGTAGAAATACTCTGTTACAAGCAAAAGTCATGCATTCAGCTTTTTGTTTTTTAAGTAAAAGTACAAAAAGTACAAAAAGTAAAAGCACTTATTATGCAGAATAGCCCATTTCAGAATAATGTATATTATGTCAATGAATTATAATTATTGACGCATTAATGTGTACATCACTTTAATGTTGCAGCTGGTAAAGGTGGGGCTAATTTTAATGTCTTTATATTCTGCTGGGTAGCTCGTGAATTTCCCCCAGGGTTCAACAAAGTCTCATCTTATTTTAACCTATAACAATACACTAATTTATTTGTTAATTAATTTGTATTCAGAGTCTACAAAATAACTAGTTACTAAAGTTAAGAATTAAATGTAGTGGAGTAAAAAGTACAATATTTGCCTCTGAAGTGTAGTGGAGTAGAAGTAGAAAGTAGAAAGTAGCAGGAAATGGAGTTACTCAAGTAAAGTACAAGTACCTCAACATTGTACATAAGTGCAGAACTTGAGTAAATGTATGGAGTTCCTTTCCACCACTGCAAATCAGCCAGCTGCCACAAACCAACCAGAATTAAATAATAGTAGGCTGGGATAACTGGGAATTTGAGAAATGTTCAAACACTTTAATCTGTAATGGTAAGAGATTATCAGATATGTAAGGCTATATCTGAGCATGTTTTAAGAAAGAGGCACTTCTGGTGCAGTTAAAGTCTGAGATTTCCATAAAAAAATTATTTTGTTTAGTCTATAGAGGGTGAAGTAAGGTCGGTGTAATCATGGTTCAGCGCATGATTATTAAGACAGCTAGTTACAGTGAGCCCAAATGCAAGAGCCAGTTCTCTTCCCCCTCTCTCCTAATGACTACATCTATGTTGTAATTGGATTTGGGGATGCTCAAATGCTTGAATAGTTTATGTGCTTTTACATTCATCTCTGTCTGCTCATTATTTACACTCCACAAAAAGAGAATTTATAGGACCTACAATAAATTCTGGGTGCAGCGCTTTCCTACTGTGTCATGTCAAACTGTGAAATTTCATTAGAACAAATTCAAACTGATGAAGTGGAATTTCAGTTTGTTTTCTTGATCATATCCAACAGAGCCCATTCCTTTAATGGTTGCAAAAGGATCAACATCAGGAAAGACATGTCGGAGTGTTCTTTAGCGGAAAAGCTCTGATCGATATCGAGGAGCTCTGCATTACTTTCAGTCCGGGGACCTAAGGCCGGGAGAGAAAGGTGCGGCACAGTAACTCCACAGTTCAGCCTGCTCTTATCACATCTCATCAGCCTGTTAAGTCAGTGGTCCATAAAACTGTCTCCAGTGTGATATGCCATCATCACGTCACACCCTAATTTTCTTGAACAACACCTTACAGTTGAAAGAGCATGCTTTGCAATGCATAACCAGAGTGCAATGGTGAATTAGGCACCAGGGGACACCTCCAACTCTTACCGCTTATTAAACCACAACTACACTTTCAGAACTTCACCATGCCAGCCCAAGCAGAGAAGAAGAAGCAGCTTCCCCTTAACAGCAAAGTGTTGCACTCTTTCTTTTGTCAAGTTCCTCATTCACTCACTCACTGACTAGATGGCATATGGCTGGTTAAACTGTGTGTGTTTATATTCACTGTACTCTGTGCCTATGTGCATTGCTGTGTTTGCACAATATGCAAGTGAGTTACTGGATGTGGAGAATAATGTTGAATTTGGGTAATTAGGAAGTGTGTGTGTGTGCGTGTCTGCCTGTCTGTCTTGACTTTACGTCTACAAGTGCACACAGAATGCAAAATGACTCCCCTAGCTGGCTTTGTCTCCCTCTGGGCCTTCCAGACTTCCCAAGCTGAACAGATCAAGCCAGGCTGCCTCCCTCTCAGGGTCCAGACTGGTTAACAAGCAGCAGAATAAACGCCAGCCAGTTAAATTGTATGTAACTTTTTAGTCCGCGCTAATAGTGTGACCTTTATTGATTTCTTCTCTCTGCCTTCAGCTTGGCGAAACACTAATGGCATTGGTCAATAAAAAACCATGAAGTGGAAGTTCTCAATACCCCTCCCCCTGTGTTGACCACATCCCTAAAAATAGCCACTCAACCTCCCTCAGAGTCCGGTGAGCCAGCTGCCATGACAGCTCAGTGCTCTTATTCAATATGAGCTGCACTGCGTCCCTGTTTGTTTCCTCACTACAGATGTAAGAGGGCTAACATGCTGAGGCATCCGCCAAACACACCTACTTTGACTCCTGTCCCTGCCAGCTCTCATTCAGACGGCCAGCCACATTCAGTGAGTACCCTGCCTCTTTTAATCAATACATTTATAACGCGATGAACGGAGCATAAAATAACACTGCGACTTGGGCGCGCAAATCGAAAACAAACAGCAGTTTCAGCAACTGTGTCTTGCACGGCACTCTGGGACCTACTGCTTCAAAGAATTACATTCACATTTCAAAAGAACAAGTTTACAATAAAAAAAGCCCTGTGTCTGTGTAGCTACCACCCACTGTTTTATTGACTGATAATGTCAATGTGTACCCCTAATGGCTGATGTCTTTCCCTCTACACTTGAACTTATTGAGCTTTGCAGAAAGAAATATTATGAGCAGAGTTCAATAGAGCTGAAATTATCCCCACTTCCCTCCCAGTGAAAACCACCGTCTACTCTGGATAGCCCATGTCTTTCTCCAAACTTCTCAACCCTGAACTTTGTTGACCAATTTGTTTCTACTCCACACGGAGGCCCTTTGGATGTGAGCCTTTCCTTGCTTCACAGGTATACTGCTGAATTCAGAGCAAGGGAGGCAGCTGTAGGCGATTCTCTCACACAGTGATGCAGCCATTCGTAAGTCAAAGTTCTGGGAGGGGACCCCTGTGGTGCCGCTCCTCCACAGAGAAGCAAAAGCAGCCAGCAGCAGTATTGATTCACCTTGCAGCCTTGAGCCTGCTGTCACAGACAGTATATATCACTTTATTTAATCCACTGTTAAATAGGCTGTAATTAGAAATCTGTCCAGTGGATGTGTTTCAGTTAAACGGTGGTTTGTGGCTAAGTTGCAAGTCAAACTACACTGCCTTTTGTGCATTAGTTTTGCCAGTGTTGTTCATCTTTCAGTAACAGTTAAATGGGAATTTTATTTTGATGATGGATTTGGATCTGAGTGCTATTGACAGTGTCTGCAAAGAGAAGGCAAATGATGCAAATAAACCCTCTCTTGGGGGATTAGCCTGCTTGCTATTTGAAAAGTACTTACAGTAAGTCTCCTAATTGTGGTTAATGTTTGCAGGTCCCCTGACTCAGTCTAATGACAGAGTGACGAGAGCAATACCATTTACTGTACAACATGCATGGTCACCTACAGTAGTATCTTTGAACTTCTATCATTCAGAGAAGCGGAGGCACATGCCAGCTCGTACTTTGTGTGTACTTTTAATAGAGGTGCATATTTCACCACTATGAGCATGTAAAACTTCAAGAGATTTTAAGAAATGATTCAGCAAACTGTGTCTCTTTAAGGTAAAAAAGGACACTTTAACATTATATTGTTGTGCTCTTTAAAACCTTAGAATGCACGCCCACCTGTCAGACAAAATCTCGGCAACGGAGCTAAAAAACAGGTGCAAAAAGCCTGTATTGATCAGTCTCCTTTTCTAATACAGCTACGTAGTGTAGGTAAAGCAGACTGTGTGAAACTACGAAGCCAAATGTCTCAAAGCACTCGTAACATTTTCCTGTTATTTTGCATAATGCACATTTTTTGAATTGTGATTTTAAAGAAACACAAATGAGCATATAACCTCAATTTATCTCTAATGCTCAAAAGTGGCTGTTAAGCTTCTTGATAGACCCAAATTTGAGCAGTTGCCTAATTTCTCAGTGTCTAATACTCTGTATAGAGGACACTGAGATTTAAAGATGGATTTTTGACATCTACATGCCCGTTTTTATCATTAAGGCTACTTGTAACCACTGCAGTAACTTTGTAGATTTTACTTTACCATATGTCAGCATTTTACCTAACTTAACTACATAGTCGGACTCAGCATGACCCACACAACTTACACTGAAATACTGCTCTCACATTAACACAGCAACAGTTTTGAAAGAGTGTAGCACGCCTTATGTTCACCTCACTGCCAGCACGTGTTTACTTTAATTCAAGTAAAATTTTAAATGAAGGGCTTTCACTTGCCTCTTCGTGGAAGCCATTTTGACATGGCACAGCAGGAAACGCACAGGTGTAAATAATGAACTTAATGATGGCTGTCAGGGCTTATGGGGATACTTAAATAGAAAGGAGCCATCGTTAACGTTATTAGTAACACCTGTGCGTTTCCTGCTATGACAAGTCAAAATGTCTGCTGTGAAAAAGGCCTGTGGAATATTTTCCATTGTGTTGCTACTTTTCCTATAAAGGACTTGCAGTATGCCGATGCTTACTTCTTCTTCCACTGTTTAGAAGGAACGCATTTAACAAACATGCTCAGTCATGTTCCAAAAGGTTGATTAGAGGCCACATAGGACTACTTGCCAGCCTATTGGCCAAACTGCTTTTCCTAAGTTGAAGTAGCCTACTTCATAACTGACACTGGGTGTCGCTCCAGAGTGTCTAATATCGCTCTCGTGCGCTTATTCCGCCACTATCACCCCCCCCACCCCCCGCTTCAGCCTTGTACTGTGCGTGCGTGTGCGTTGTGTGTCGGATAGAAAGTCAGCCTGGTTTCCAGCTGAGTGCTTGCTCTCTCACAGTGTGTGTGTGTGTGTTGTCATTATTATCCACTCTGCTCCCAGCTCAGAATGGCCAGATTCACTCAGACTGAAACAAGAAGGCAGCACCATCCACAGCAGCCCCAGCCCGCTCACTCCAGCCTGGTTTTCACCGGACCGGGGGCACCAGCGACCCAACAGCCACTGCTACTTATCCCACATCAGCACCAGTACCCTCAGATCACATTTCCGAAACCCATGAACGGGTCAGAACCCATTTCAATTCATCCGGAGAGCGGCAACATGAAAGACCAAGATGCCATTAAGCTGTTTATCGGGCAGATACCGCGGAACTTGGAAGAAAAAGACCTGAAACCCCTGTTTGAACAGTTTGGGAAAATCCACGAACTGACAGTTCTCAAGGACCGATACACCGGCATGCACAAAGGTAACGTGTCGCCCCTCAAATGACTGCGAGGCCCATATATAGCTTCATAATGTTTATTTTTACCTGTGCCTTTTGAACTCTGAAATAGTAACGCGAAAAATACGGATATTTATCACTTTTTTTTTTTACATTTGATCAGATATATCAGTCTAATATTCTAAACAATTCATAAAATCATCATGTGCATCATTGCTTACATATTTTCATCATGTGGTTTGTCCCAGTTATGATTGCTTTGCTTGTAAAGCACAAGTTCCTATTATATTTGACAGCCTGATATTTTAGAGCATTTGTAGATAATTCCACATTTTTTGATTACACGGACAACCAAAATGGGAGATTTACAAATATTATGAGCGCTTGCAGTATCACGAATCATAGGGTGGCAAACTGTGTAAGCCATGTTCTGTATTTTATTGCAATTGAACAGTGTTTTTTTAACGCGCTCTTAAGTGGGGCAGAGGCGCTTGGAAAGGATGCATTTTTAAAGAGCCTTCTCTTGCCAGTCCCGTCTTTTGCGGAGGGGCGGCATCATTTATTCATCCATATGCTTTCTTTAACATCTCCCCATGTGCGAATGGGGCGGGCTGGGCGCAAACCAGATACAGCGAAATCAGTTTAATATCACGGCGTCTCCAAAGGGCGCAAGAGCTGTCGCAAGATGACGGACGTCGCCACGGAGAGCGGGGCAGCGATTCTGCGCTGCTTCTGCTGAAATGGAAGGCAGAGGGTGTAAATCCACTCAGCTCACTACACACAGGCACAACTTCCACCTTCCATAATGAAGTTGGTTATCAAGGATGTACGGTGTACATCACTGCCTGGGTGGGAAAACCATTTCACAATATGTGCCCTGCCCCCCACACACACACAGTCGATCCACGCAGTGTTAGGCGTCATCACCATCATCATCATCATCATCACTTTCAACCAACTTTAATTTTGTTGATTACATCTCATTTGTATTTGCACATAACCTCTTGAGAACTGTAGGGCTTTATATTGGTTGAAACAATCACAGTGACATTTACATACATTAAGAGACTTCCATGAAAATAATGACTGTGACTAGTATCATAATTATTAGATATACTGGAATCATAATTTCAACATGTTGGGCCAGTGTTGATGTTGATTGCAACACCATAGTCATGATTCAAATGGAGAAAAACCGACACTGTCTGAAGAAGAGTAGTGACATGCTTTATTCTTTTGCACAACATTTAGGCTTTAATTTATGACATGCTTTCATATCCGTGTTTCTAAAACTGCCCCATAGATGTCACCGACCAAAAAACATAGCCATGACTATGAAAAACAAAAGGGAAAAAAGCCTCTTTCCAAATTCAATGCCCCCCCTGCCCCTTTGGGATTCCTCATCTTGCACTCCTGCAGAGCAGATGCTGATATGTGAAGGATGTTAGTGGAGGAGATAAGCCTTTTATTGCAGTGACATTTAGAAAAGACAATTGACAATCTGTGACAATAATGTAAATGCCATTTGCACACATTGCAAACAATATCATGTCTTCTATGACATATAGAATCACCATCAAAAGATATTACATTGTTACCATTACAAAGGTTGTTGTCCACAACTGTCACAAAGCCCTTGTATTGAGGCCGTATCAAAAAGAGTGATTTTTCTTTGCCCTATGTATATATTTATATATTCATAAATATGGATTTACATGATTGATTGCACATTGTTTTAATGACAGAAGACACAACAAACAAGCAAGATTATCATAAACGATAATTAAAGTAACAGAAATCAAGTAAGATCCTACAAATGAAAATACATATATTTAGAGATTTTTGTTTTTTTATATGCATGTTCATGTTGAAATGAGCTAGTGATCTAAAATATCTGATCCACTGTTTCATACTGGATATAGCATTAGATTATGCTATCATAGCTTCTATTAGCCACATATTTCATGAAGCCACATGCTGATCCTACAGTTGATATTGTCAGTGTGTCAGACATTTCTTTCAGTGTAGTACTCATTTGGCATTCATCGGTATGTGTTTGCGTGTGCATGTGTGTGCATACATATACTAAAACGTTGTTGCCCTGTGTTGCATAATGATTGCAGTATTAAGCTCTTGAGTGATGGTCGCCTGATCATGGTGTCAGGGAAAAGACTATTTTGACAAATTACCATAGACGGAGATAAAGCTTTGATAGATATAATTCAAGTGAAATTACAATTACAGCTGTGAAATAAATTCAGAAGTTTATTATTAGTAGTAGGGGATTATTTGCTCACCTTGATTGTTTTGTTTTTACATATGAAAAGTTTTGTGTCTGTTTTCTTCATAACTATCATCAATTATTACATCATTCATGCTCTGGTGGTAAAGTGAAATAACTGAAAAAAAAATCTTTTGATATAATTTGTAAATGAGATGTACTGTTTGTATTCAGTGAAATGATCTCTTTCTCGGGTCCTTTGACAGTTTGAAATGCAAAACTCAAATTCTAAAGAGCTATGTAACAAAGTGAAAATGAAGGTGTATAAAGTAAAAAAAAAACAAATCCTGTAAACTTTTATATCTATTGTCAATCACAAGCTCTGCTACTGGTTATTCAGTTTAATAAGTAACCCAAAAATCTAAGACGTTAGCTTGTCTCAATGCAGGTAGATGAGGTCATCTCTCCAATCTGAGTAAAAATTATAAAAACCTATTTCTAAATGCACTTCTCAAAGTGAATTCTTATCTTTATTCATTATCTTACAAACAACTAATTCATTTTAGATAAGTACTGTTCAGTCAAATTAAATGGCTTAAAATGTAATGAATCCAGGCCACACAATTAACAATACATAATCAAACCCTAATATGTCAATGATCTCTGATGAGGTTATTTTATAGTTAATGATGTTATTAAGCAGAAAAGGATTAGAGATCCTGATAGAAACACTGGAACAGCACCCTCAAAGAGGAACACTCAGACTGACAAATACATTGATGGACAGAGGGATATAAACACACACACACACACACACACGCACACACACGCATTATTTTCATCACTCTAAGTGTTGTGCATTCATAGTCACTGAACACATTCTGTCATTTTGATTCTCATTTCATCCACATTGTTCTTTGTGTGTTTATTATTTCCTCTTTTCTTATGCAACTATTTTTTCCCCTTGGTAATCCATGAGGGAAAACATGGAATTAGTTTGTAAAGCGTGATAATAATGCATGGCCATAATAACTTGACTCAAGAGGATTAGCGAATGTGCATTGTCTGAAGCAGCAGTCTCTTGGGTGATCAGCTGGTTGCCTCCCTAAACAGTGGCTGCCTCTGCCAATTAAAAATTCAGTCTAGTCTGCCTCTTCAAATGATTAATTCTGCCCATGCTGTCGATGGCCTGCCAATTATTGTCGCCCAATTGGTATTAATAGGTAGAGGATTTCCTGATGTTGAATTTATCACAGACTGTGAAAACTTCTCCCTTTGGCTCTAATTAGCTTCCACTTATTGCACATGCAGAACACACACTTGCACGTTTATGCACATGCATATATGCAGAACCAAGGCTTCAGTCGGCCTTAAGGTTTTCATTTTTTTCTTCATGTGTTTATGTTGCTGTTTTTCTGATTTTATTTAATTAATTTTTTATTTTTATTTTTGTCCATTTTGACAGCTCTGCTTTGAGAAAGTGGATGCATACATGTAAAGCACTCCAAGCAATGCTGAATCTGTTTCAGTGTATATTTTTGTTGAATTGCTCTTTTTGTCCGGACAGATGTTATCCGATGAGTTTGGTTGAGATTGCCTAATCTTCTTTTGTGCAGTTAAGTAACATTCACTTAAACGACAGAGAAAGAGAAGAAAGAAAATATATCTTTTTCTGCAGGTGTGATTCAGCACAGCAGACAGACAGGCAGACAAAACAATCCCTACGCTGCTTCAATCTGCTGACCAACTCAGCCTGGGTATCAATATTAAGCTATTGTCAGGTATTATTGTGTTAATGCATTTATAAATGGACCAGCTATATTGCCCTAGACCCCAGCCAAGTAGAAGCACATTAAATCACAGAATAATCTAATGAAATATTTATTCAAGTTTTTATTTTTGGCTGGTCTGATGGATAACGTTCCTCTGTGGGTTGCCCTCCCAATAGAAAAGAGAAAAGGAAGTAAACGGGAATAGTTGGAACACAGCATATGCATCAAATTAAAATGGTATGGTATTCATATGAGACTGCAGTTTTCCTATATAATATTAAACCTGAAAGGTAGTAGGATTGATTAAACTAAGCTCTGGTTTGTTGAAGCCTCTCTCTCCTCTTTGATATGATGGAAGTGTGAGTGCATCTACACGTCTCCATATTGTGTGTGCCTTATGGAAAGTGTCAAAGATCATGGTACTGCTGTAGGACAGCATCCCCCCTGAGGAAACAGATGGGATAAATTCACATACATACACAACACGCTGTGATGATATTACTGATTTCACAGACATCAGTGTAGCATAGGCAGTATGACCACCGTATGGTTGCTAATGGAATTAAACAATTTCATAAAGGTTTTAACAGGGAATTTATTCCATTTCAACTGAGTATGTGAACACTGAGACACAGGAAAAACAATTCTCAGGCTGCTTGCAGTTCTGTGCAGTGATTCAATTTAACAAATCTAGAATAAAATCTTCTGTCAGGGCTAGTGAGCGAAGGCCACCGAGCCAAGCTAATGCAGTAACAACACCCGCTTCGCAATCTTTAAACGTCAGTAAATATTGTAATAAGCAACAGGGCTTTCCTCATAAAAGATGCAGCAGCTCAACTGGTACTGACAGGCGCTATGGGCCTTGACTTCAGGATGAGGAGCGCTGCCTCCCTCTCTCTTCTCCTTTTTTTCTGTTGGTTTTCCAAGAGATTGCCAATCTCAGATGCCGACAAGGCCGTGCTCTGCTGGAGGTTAGTGTCTGCACACCAAACCCACCTGGCTTTTATTCTGTCTCCGCTTCTTTCCCCTTAATCCCTGCCCGAGAGAGCCTTTCAGATGGATTGATTTCCTGCTCCAATGCAACATTCATTATGGCTTACAGTATATTATGCTTTCAGTATGTTGGAAGTGCCATTATTCCAAGACCTTTCTGGAATATGTTTGCTCTTAATGGGTGCCTGGAGCAGAGACAGATATGGGAAGATGTACTGTGAGGTCTGAGGGAAAACATGGACCAGTTTCATCACTAAGACACTTGTTTATGAAACTACACACTGCATGTGTATTTCATTAAATGGACTAAGTGAAGCTCTGTGGTGGTTTGTGTGGACAGTGTCATGTCTGGAGGCATGATTGTAATGGCGTGGGTGTTAAGGGTTAAAGATACTTTAAAGGTTTTTTCATCACCTGGCTACCTGGAAGTAAATCCATTTGTTATTCTGTCTTGGCATTGACCAATGATGTTGTGTGATTGTTTTTTGTGTCTAAAACAATAAATTAATTCTAGAAATATTGTTGATACATTTGAATTAATTAAAATTGTTAGGAAACTTTATGCTGCCTTTTATGGCTGTGCTGACAGTCAAAATTTAAAGAGAGGTCTGGGGTTGAATTATTTTTGGTGTGTTGTTACTCTTCTGAAGGTAGAGTCGGTAGAAGCGTACTGCCTTCCTGTTCACGCACAAAGGTCACAGCTATTTCCTTAGTCTAAATAGAGGGATAGAAGCCTATCCATTTTGTATGGGTAGCTCAGCAGAAAGTGCCATTGCCTACAGAGCAGAGTGTACTCTTATCAGGGGGGGTTATAAAGGCATAGAGGGAAAAAAGGAGGGAACAAGGGAGGAGCGGGCTGGTGGTTTCTGTTAGAATAGCATGAGCTCTTTAATGTTGTGTTTGAGCCTGGCTGGGCACAGATTCATTTTAGAAGGAAAATGAAATAACAAGGGAGAGGGGAGAGAGGAGATTTTAATGCAATGTTTTGTGATAATCCCTCTCCATTTTGGAATGGTTCAGGAGAACTCATGCGATAAAGCCTTGTACAAGCCTGGAAAATAATAAGTTATTTGTCTTGCCTTATAGTGCTGTGCCCTTGGAGGGCTCGCTAACCCCCATGTTTTGGCCAAAAAACAATCACAGATTAGTCAAGCTGTCACATCTCTCTGATTGCCAAATGGTTGAGCCCTTGATGCTGGTGTGAATGAACAATGCATAAATGTCGTACATGTATCTGCCTGAGAGCGCACGCGAACACAAAGCTGTGCGGATATGACTTAGCACTGTCACTCGATCAAATTGAACAGGGAGGATGGCACATGTATGCAGCAGGGCCCACAAGGCAAATGACAGACTGACACATGGGCACAGAACAATGGATGTATGGACAGATGGATAAGTGGAGGCGAAAAGATGAAGTGTTTGTCAGAGATGCAGAAACAAATAGTTGCTTTTATCCCAAGGCAGTGGGGGAGTAGAGTGATGGCTCAGCTTGGGACATGGAGGATCCCTCTGACAGGTTGAGAGCCATTTGGACACCGGAGGGCAGGATTGATGGAGGGTGGAGAAGGAGGAGCAGAGGCCAAGTTTGGCAGATGTATAAAATAATCACCTGGAAGCTGTTAACATGAGAAAATCCCTCTAGTAACATTTGAAATACTTATTCCAATATTACTACAGCTGCTGCTAGTGCAAATACTACTACTTCTACCACTGGTCTTAGAGGCAATTTACTATTTTATTATTATTCCTAAATGATCAATGTAAGCAACAATAAAAATGCTTATATTGGCTGTAATGACAGACTAAAAGATGCTAAAAATATCTGTATTTTAACAGTAACATACTCGACAGTATCTCCGTAAGTAGCAGTCATGACAATGGTAAACAGCACTATCAGCATCAGGACCCTTTTCCTACAGGTATTAAGCAATCCCCAACTTGTGATGAAGACACGTTTTAGATTGGAAAATGTCTATGGATGCTCAGGTCCGTGAGGGATGTGTGAAGATACATGCTGCTCAGCACGGATATAAATAGAAATTCTGTGGTATTTCCGAAAATAGGTTAAGCTGCCATCGCTGCACTGCTGGCATGACATCACTGATTGCCTGCCAACCTCCCCCAAAAGACTGCTCCCATACTGTGCTCAAAAGGAGGGAGAGAATGAGGGAGAGAGGGAGGGAGCATCTGTGGGCGACTGTAGGGCCATGTTCCCCCTCATTTCCAGCGTCGGGTTGCCCACCCCCCACCTCCCCTCACACCCCATCCCTTCCATCACGCAGCCATCTCTGCCCTCACTCCTTCCATCTATCTTTCCCACTGAAGCAGCGGCGCTGTAGCTAACAGTCTCTGTGCTTTATTGCCAAAGACACAAACTGGTCAAGGGCTTTGTACTGGAGATTTATCACATCCACATTTTCTTTGTGTGATACAAGCAAATTGTATGCCAAATAGTGCAGAAGACACAGATGAAGGATGGAATTTGTGTTTCTTTTTTGATGATCAAATGTTAACGTGGTTGAATGAGCAGAGTGCATGAGTTCCAACATGGCACCCGTTCTGTGGTTCACTATTCAACGTAGATGTGGCTTAATTAAAAAAGAGTACTCAAATTAATTAATGGCTGATGGATTCTCATATCTGTTTCGTCTGCTCTTTGGATTCATTTCAGAGTTCTTTCTTTGCCATTCTTCTGATCTATCTATCTATCTATCTATCTATCTATCTATCTATCTATCTATCTATCTATCTATCTATCTATCTATCTATCTATCTATCTATCTATCTATCTATCTTCATAAGCAGAACAATATTTCTGGAATCCACTGGGCTGAATGTGGTTACTAGGAAATATACGTCAATGCAATTAACACCCTGGTGCCTGCTTGTTAGTCAGACCATTAGTGTTAATTATTACTCTTCTCCAGCTCAGTGGTGACATGAGATAAATAAATAAAGAAAGAAAGCTGGGACAAGGACACAAAGTCGTATTTTTTGGCATGCAGGGCATAATTGAAAATATGTGTTTGGAATACAGGATGCTACGCTCCTTTCAGTACATGCCTTGAATGGAAACTATAAGGAACTATAAGAAGCAGAGTACTTATTACAAGTTTGTTTATAAAGACGTGCAATTAATGTTTCCTCTCAAGGTGGCCTGTGTAAAGCAGTATAACAAAGAAGAATGTGTGTGTTTGTGTGTGTGTGTGGTATAGCCGGGTAGTGCTTTTTCTCCTCCTCACATGTCTTTCTTCCTCATTCCTCTTTCAGTCACTCCATCCGTGCAACCTCTGGGCCTTTGAAGCGCTGTCTTTAAAGGTATCTAAAATCAAAGTGACTGAAAACCTGATCCGTCTCTTAGTCTGCAGTCAGTTTTTCAGCTGCCAGTCATCTATGATTGTGGCTTTGCTATGATCAATTGATCCATCTCAAAGGTTTAAATGCTTTTCACCTTTCGAAAGAGGACAAGCATTGTTAGGAATAGTGCATCACATATGCTTATTAGGTACATTAAATGAAGACTTTGCATCAGTGGAAACACATAGTGCACTGTGATGATGCACTTTATACAGCAGTAGGCAATGGGTATGAGCCAAGTGAAAGTGATTTTATTATTTCCTTTTACCTGGTCTTGTTTGTTTTTCCAAGAGGTTGTTATAGTACATGAAAAGGAGGAGATGCAGTTTTCTGACTTTGACTGGGGGGGTGGGCTCAGAGAAACTTTTATTGATTTCTGTGTAAATCCCCTGGCCGGAGCAGACTTGGCTGGGGGGAGGGAGGGTGGGACGACGGGCCAGAGAGACGGGACTTGGCAGGTAAACTCTCATTGCCCTCCCAGAAGTAGCACGGCAGGAGGCAGTAAGTGTGAACCTACACATTATTTACAGCTCTGTGAAACTCCATCCATTAACAGTGTCAATTAGCTTGCTCATCAGGGATGCAGGCCACTAGATGTATTTATAGATCGCCCTGGCTTTAATAGCAGAAGAGGGATGAAGTACACAGATAGTCTACAAAAGCCAAGGCTTACTTTAAAGGCTCCAGTACGGTGGGAGATGCCAAAGTGCTGTATCCTAAGTGTTATTCAGGACCACATATTGAAAGAGTTCTGGCCAACTTGGGGATGGGCGGCCAGTTGCAATCTATCACGTCACCTCTCGAGACTGCACCTACCGGCAAACAGCATTGTCTTTGGAACTTTATCAGGAACTCGTTGGAACTGTATTACTGCTTTTTCTGCCTTCCTAACGCTGCCACGCCTACAGAATATAGCCAAAAGTACATGTCAGCTTTTGAGAGAAATACTCTACAGTTGGATTATATGTAAAGAACCACTTGTGCCCTGAGAGAACTATACCCCAGAGCCACACTATAGATTGTGAGTGTGAAGGTGTCAAAGTCTATCTCTCTTCATTGTTATGATGGCTTCTTTGCCCCCAGTATCGATCCTGAAACATATACAGAGCCTTTCAGAGAGAATTTATTACGTTTGTCACACTCATTAGGCAATGCATGCCACACCACAACACGTGCATGTATATGTCCTGTAAATAAACGCAGTCCTTCGGGATGTGCTGCCTATGGATCTGTTTGACTGCTACTTGGAGGCTAGTGTAGTCTACGTGAGCGAGTAGCAACAAATCAATGGCTGAGGTCTCCTACTCGGGTCAGAGAGGATACCAGGGAGGGACTTTTTTTTTTCTTGCCCTCATGATGGACACCGATGCTCCTCAGCGCTCTGCGACGTTCATCCCCTCCCAGCCATTGCTCAAGGTGAAGGGATGATGGGAGGGGTAGTGAAAGGAGAAAAGGATTTGGAGCTGGATGTAGCAGAGATGAAGGGATGGAGTGATTGATGAAGGAGTGATGGAAGAGTGTAGTCAGCTTCAGGATCATGAGATGGTGACTGAGCACAGTCACTGGCTCCCTTTAAGGTGGCTGTCTGACTTAATTAAGGTTTACAGGTTACGCTAGGCTACTGCTTATATTACATCGCTCATTACAAGCCCATTAGGCCTGGGCAGAAAAAATATTGTTGTCAGAACAATGAGTGAGAGCATTTTGGAAAGTCCCTGCCAACTCCATGCTCCAGCTCTTCTTTATTATACCTCTCTGTCTGTCCTCCCTCAATCTGTTCTCCTTCTCCCTGAACATTGGCATGATTGTTTGAGTGTGTGAACAGAACGAGGATCTTTTTTTTCAAAGGTGAGGGAGTGATTATATGAGTTAAAAGCTTCTCCGAGACCAGAGTGATTACCCCCCTCACGGTCAATCTGCGCCACAGTGCCTCCTGCCTCCCTGGCTGGCAATGATTCAGGTCATAATCACATTGTATCAGTGCTGATGATGTGTGTTTCAGCTCCCGACCCCTCTGAAAGGCTATCAGTTCCCCCGGAGCCCCACATGCCAGTAAATGAAGTAAGCAAGTAATCTACCCACAGTGATAGCATTTTCCAAAGAGTGCAAATGATGTGTGAGGGAGCAGGCGAGGCTGGTGCCAGGACTGGCTTGGTTTCTGCTACCTTCACACTTTCTGGCCAAGGAAATGCCACACTGAGAGCAAGTTCACACTTTTTCACAACACTAGGGCAGTTTGGCTCCTCTGGGGCAAGGAGATGGAGAAAAAGGGAGCAAAGAGGGTATGAAAGGGGGAGTGAAAAGAGAGAGGTTTTCGTTTAAACCAGCCCAGTCTCCTAGGACTTGCATTCGTATTTGACGATTCTGCAGTATACGATTTATGTCCAATGCCTATGGAGAAGCAGGATGTTCATACTGAGCTCCTGCTGTTGACGTCACACCCTGTGCCACTTCTCTTCACGATCCCCGCCTACTAGCATATAAAAATATCATTAACCGCTGATGTAGTTAGTTTCTTGTGAAATGCTATCAAAGAAAATTTCGACTCAAAAAACTGCACAAATAAAAGAAGTACCAAAGTCAGAGTCAATTTTTGATGGATTCCTGCCAATAAACATCACAGATATGGATATTAGCAATACCAGCAAACAAAGGAAATCATTTTAATAAATGAATGACTTTCAGATTTCAAAGGTTAACTGTCTTTGAGAAACAGCACTTGTATTTGTTAAAGGACTAGTAGCCTACGAGTTGGGAAACGGAAGCGACGCAGAAAAGTTACTAACAAAGGTTTATTTTTCTCAAGATGGCCTGTATCATCATTTATTATTTTTAATCACCTCAGTAACGTAGATTATTTATAAGGTGGCTCAATTCAGAAGTATAAGTATAGGGGTCACACACATCTTATTTCCTTTTCTCACCATTGTATTTCTCCAGCTTTTCAGAGCTAAGTTGGGACAGGTGATCAGTGGATGGAAAGTGGACCCATTTAATAACATGTTCAGGAAAACAATGTATTAGCCATTGTTGTTTATGAATTCTAGTGCACTGATTCCTCCCCTCAATGTGGCTAAAGTTAAGTTAAGTTAGCTAAATACACTGCTGATTTACCAAATAGCCTACTTAGCCCTGGCCCTTTTAGCATTCTTAGCATTGCCCGCTAACTGGCAAGAGAGAAACAAAATTGCATACATTTAAAGTGTATTTGTTATCTTGTGATTATCTACTTTGTTTTTTTTTTTTTTTGTGTAAAACATAATTATTCAACAGCATGTAATTTAGCTTTGGCAATAAGGCAACTTTTACACAATGCCAATAAAGCTTATTTGAATTTGAGTTAGCCAATCAGGTGACAACAGCATGCTAGTGTAGCTGTAGCAAGGAAATGCCAGTGCAGAGAGACGACCTGTAGCCAAGCAGTAAATGTTGTTAACACAGCGAGTATCCATTGCAGTTTTGTCAAATATGTAAAGTAAGACTCTGTTGCTAGCTCATAGCTGTGTGCTAAAGTCGCATTTGGCTAGGGAGCAGTGCAGTTAGCTAACTGTTAGGGAGTTGATGCAATGCTCATTTTGATTTTACTATGCAACTCCTGTGAGCAATTGCTCAGTTTTACACTGTTAGCTGTAACTTTAGGTAGCTGGTAAACATATGGAAGTTTTGCCAGACATGTCTTTGCACTAATATGGTGATCCTGATTTACAAAGAAAGAGAGAACAGTTGAATACCGTAGTATTTCTTTCATTCTTTTGTTTCAATTGGGGACAACATCTATGTATTTGTATTATTAAGGAGAACTTAGAAGATTGTTATGTTTATTGTGAAAGTTAATTATAGTAAAGGTTATTGTATTGATTGTTTTTCTTTTCCAAGAGAATTGATTTTATGCCTATGTTCCCAATAGTCCTGTAAGGTAATTTATGAATGATAGTAAGTTCTGGCTTTAATTTATGCAAGACAGGTTTGTGAGTTTGATTGATGTTGATGGTGAGCCTACCCAGTCAAGGGTGACATTCTTATGTTTGCCCTTACCACAGTGATAGGTCAGGACACCCCAACGGTTATCTGGTTAATTACCATTGAGGTCCTGCAATTTTTGTGTTTCATACAAATCCACACACTGGATTATTTATGGAATTGAATGATAAATGGGAATGTATTTAATTATATATTATTATATAATTTAATATATGCATTTTGTAAGAGTTGTCCAGTATTGACATTCTGTTTGGCAAATAGGTTTCTTAAACAGAGGTGATTGAGGTATTTCATCAGTATTTGTGTGTGTAAGAAAGAAGAGGAGCACAGTGAAACATATAATACATGTAATGGGTGCAGTGTGTTCATATCTGTGTGTCTGTGTGTTCATATTTGTGACTGTATGTATATACATTTTTAATGTGTAAAGGACCAGTGTTGTGACAGCTGGTCATGTGAGAGCTGGGAAGACATAAGCTGTGCCCCAGTTCGATACTACATTGTAATTTTAAGCAGGTTTTGATTATGGTAGTGGATGACAAAATGTGACAAAATGAAGTTAACTCAAAGATGTCAGATTGCATTCAAAATAAGCTAGATTTTTGAATGTGATGTTTACGTACATTATAGTCCCACAGTGCATTGCACAAAGGAACTTGAGGAGCTGAAAACTAAAATGAAGTATTACATCTTTGGGAAACCATTTTACTTTCTCTTTATGAAATTTAAATTGGCAGTGGTGAAGTGACAACAGTCTACCATTCATCTGTCAAATATAATGTCCTGTTGGAACAAAACAGTACATTGATTTGTTGTATACTAACTACAGAAATGATCATTTACGTAATATGGAATTGGGACAAAGTCAGTGGGTTAATTGAATAAGTGTATGAGAATAGGTAAGTGCTTAGACATGGTAATGGAATGTAAATGGCTGCTGTTGCCACAGCTATACAGTATCTTCACAGTATCTCACTCTCTCTCGTTCTCTCTCTGTCTCGCCCACTCACTCTCTCTCTCTCTCTCTCTCTTCCATGTAAGACTCTTTAATTACATGCCAATGCAACACAGTGGAAATGGACTCAGCCCCATTTCCCAGTATACATGCCGCGCACGCTTAAAAATATATCATTAAGAAATAGGAGACGAGAGGAGTGGAGTTGGCACTGCGAAGAGAAAGAAGTCGGGAATGGAGAAGAGAGAGGAGGGGAAAGGAGCAAAAAGGAGAGGAGGAATTTCTTCTCTTTGGAGCTGAAATCAATGTGTGAGATAAGGCTGTTTTAGGTTTCTATCAGATGATGCAGAGGATCATCTCCTCACAATGGGAAGGCTTCCCCCATTGCTGTGTCAGCAGGCTCCGATTACAGTAGCTTTTTGTTGTGTTTCAAACAATTTCATCATACTCCCCCCCCCTCACACTTTTGCACTTGGTATGCAATGCAGCATTGGCAATTTGTACGTGTTTGGATTCCAATTATGGAGTTGTTAAAGCTTTTTCGCCTGTGGCCTGCAAATTCTTATTAAGCCATACATTAAAGAGCACAGAATCACATTTAAATGGAGTTCATGTTTCTCTTTTGTTTGCCAGTGTTGTGGTTGTTATTAATTTATTCTCAATGCCCTATGCATTACACATTAACAAATAAATTGTGTTTGTGATTGTAATGCAAAATACTTGTTTCTTATTCAGAGATAGGGTTTGTCAAGTAAACCAACAACAACAAGCCCAGAGAGAGTGAAAAACAGAGAAAAACAACCACCAAAATGTAGCCATTCCCTCCTTTTACCCTCAACCATTTGTGAAACAAACAAACAAACAAACAAACATACCGAAAACAACAATGACATTTCCGCAGTCTTGGTATTTCTGTACAAGCTGATGCAGAAGAAAGAAAGGGAATTAGACAGCAGTGTGAGTGATTGGCTTGGTGACCATTGGAAATCATTAGGTTAGGGCTGCTAGGATAGTCAGCTACCTCAAAGGTCACGACCCTGGACAGACTCCATCACTATCTGTCTTTCTCATACTGAAAAGCACGGCAGGGTGCAGACTGACTGTCCCAAACAAAAGGAGGAGCTTCATGAAATAGAACGGAAAGAATTGAATGTGATTTGGATGAGGGTGGTCAAACGCTCGACGTACATCAACTTGCAGGTGTGCAAGAGCATACACACAGTGCAGTAGACACTTTTAGGCTTAGAGCAGCAAGGCAAAACACGTTACAAGTCAATCAATGGATCAATGACTGACATGGCATTTTAACCCTCCTTTTTGATGCAGTCCTGCAGAGGTTACAGTGGAGACATGGCCAAAGTGCAAGGGTCACTGAAACAGCAAAGAAAGATACACATGCACACAGAAAAAATGGATGCATGGGTGAATGTTGAGATGGGTAAAAGTGATCTGATATACAACAAGAAAAACGGATTGGAATATTATCCGTGTAAAGACACTTAATACATCACCACCCACTGAATACATTTGGCTGTTGAAATGAGATCCAAAATGCAGTGGCTGCTAATAAACCATCTTCAGAGTGGCAGAAATATGATGCATGGTAACCCATATGAACCTCATTAATAGAACACAAGCAAATCTATTTATTCAGACAGTCAGGGGGAAAATTATTGCCTCAATACTCCATCTGGTTTCTCTCCATCTCTCGTCCTCCCTGCCTCTTCTCTTTTTTTCCCTTCTTCTCTATGTATTCAGGGATTCTGACAGATGTTGTGTGTATGTGCATGCTTAACATTTGTGCTTGGTGGGTGTTCGTGTGTGTGTGTGTGTGTGTGTGTGTGTGTGTGTGTGTGCACGCATGGCAGCATACTTGAAGTCTTGCAGTTAGGCATTCACCCCGGAGAGTTTTAACACCACGTCCTGTCCTCCCTTCTTCTCTGTCAGTATCTCCTTCCTTCCTCCATCCCTACCCTGATCTCGTCCCTTCTTCTCTCCTTTTCTAGCCCCCCAAAACTCTCCTGCAGTCCTGTTCCTTTTGTCTCCGCTGCTGTCACAACCATTCAGGGTGGGGACACTGGCCAGGCTGCTAGGAGCTTTTGACAGGACATGGCACTAGGGATGGGGAGGCTGGACGGGCCTGGCAATTCATCCTAAGAATTCTCTGCTCATCTCCTACTTTTGTTTTGTGGTTTTGTTTTTTTCTCCTCTTCCCTGTTGCCACCATAGACAATTGTCCACATGTAGCCTGGTGTATTGCACGGTTGCCTGTTTTCATTTAACTTGCTCTGTTCATTCCAAGAAATGTTTGCAAGGAGTTTTGTGTTTTTACTAACTCATGAGGCCCTCTATACAGATCTGTTTTCTTAATTTTGTTAATTGCTCAGTGTCTGGACATAAGAACTCATTATATTAAAACAGGCCAAACATCTTGGTCTAATTGCTTTGTAATTCATTTTCATTGCTGCCCTAATATTCAGAGTTGATATTTCTTTTAAACTGCTGAGCTGTTTTGTAATATTTTTAAATGTATTGTTCATTGTTTTTGTTTGTTTCATTCTGATTTTAAGGTATTTTTTAATTCTAATTAAGTTTATATGTGGTGTGCCTCTGTTGCAGGTTGTGCATTCCTCACCTACTGCGCCCGAGAGTCGGCCATCAAAGCCCAGAACGCCCTCCACGAACAGAAAACACTGCCAGGGGTAAGTGTCTCTCTCTCTCTCTCTTTCTCTATCTGTCTCTCTCCCCTCCTCTTCTCTCACTCTCTCTCTTTTCTCTCTATGGTGGTCAGCCACGCCATCTGCACCCGGCTGCACACCAGCCGGCATTCTCCTCGTACAGTCCCAGAGATGAAAAACACTTTGGAAAGCAATTCAATCAATAGCTCAGCCTTTTGAAGGCCCGGTTTCAACTTTTCCATGTGTCTGTTCTCCAGGGGATATTGCCAGCATTGATCAGACCCACTCTGCCTCATATTTTTGAAGCAATAGCATAGAATGACAGTTTTTGGGGGGCAAAGCTCTGCATTTCTGGAAAGGTGCTACCAGCAGAGAATATGTCAAACAGAGCTTAGATTAATGATATTAAAATAATTCATTTGATAAAGAGAAAATCATTCTATTTCCTGTTCATTTGTGCTTGTCATTTGTATTTGTATTCACGTGAAATTATATTTCTGTCATTGTTTTGGTGTTTATGCATTTGCGTGAGTATGTACACCTCTGTGCATAGCCTGTGTCCGTGTGAGATCCTCACAAGTGTTAAAAGAAAGAGACAGAAGGATGGAGGGGTGGGTGGAAGTGGCTCCCCACAGAGGCAGTGTGGCTTAACATGGTCAGATCAAGCCTGCGCCAGCCCCCCCACCCCCCTCTGATAGAAGACAAAGAGCCTGAGAAACCCAGCCAAAAGGCACATGTTTCAGTTAAACATGCAAATACAACTAGCCCCAAACTTTGGACATTTTTTTTTTCTGGTGGCTTTCTTGAAAAACAACTTGTTTCGTTTATCCTGCAAATTAGCCAAGCACGAGGCTGCAGGGCGTTATTCTCCTCCTTTTTCCTCTGCATTTGAATAATAAGATGGAAGATGGAAGACAGAGAAAGGGAAAATAAAAGTTCTTTCACATAACGCCAGAGGTTGCGTTCATGAGAGGTTATAACTGTTTTTTCATAAAGCAGGAAAAAAGGAGGATTCTCTGATTCTTTTACTGATTTTGTCCATGGTCTTGCTTTCCAGTAAGTTACTCTCTCACGCCTCATAGTCATTAATAACGGCCCCCCTTGCCACCCTGGCAGGGCATCCTTAAGGGTCGACCTACCTTTGGGATTAAATAGTTGATGTGGCTGAATGTATAAATGAGGGGCACGAGGGCACAGACATAGATGCTAACAAGTCTGATGGTCTTGCCTGACCCCCCCTCCTTTCTTAGTGTGTTCTGAGAGAAGAGCAGATCTCCAAACCATCTGGGCTCTGAAAGGTTTAACAATCATCCGAATGGAGTGCTATAAACAACATTAGCATAAACGTCATCACTTAATGTTAACAGAAGAAAATAACGATTGTACAGCCACAATACATAGAGAGTATGTACAGAACTGGCAAACACAGCCTTGCATGTTGCATTTGTTACACACGAGCTCTGAAAGCTTTTCCTTTTTGTGCGTGCACATGCACACACACATTCAGTGACTTTGAAAGCTGCCCCGTATCACTCGTGAGAAATAAAACCCTTTTCTTGTACCTTTCAGTCCTGCTTCAGCCCTCCTGCTGACTTCCCCTCTACCCCACCCAGTCCTGTCCACCCCACATCCTCCCGTCTCCCCTCTCTCGCTGCTCTTCCTGAGACAGAGCCTGTCACAGAAATGTAACAGGCAGACATTGATGGGTGTCAGGCCTTACAGACGAGGCTGCCCTGATCCCTTCAACTTCACACACACACACAAACACCAGCGGTCTACGGAAACACAGTGTGTGCTATAATACTGCAGCCACACATAGCACAAGCACATACAACACTAGCTACACACGATTGCAGTAGCATGCCAGTGTCCCTAAACATCCTCTAGACCCTGTTCACCTACTGGTGAGCCAACAGCTGAGGAGAGATTTACTCACAAAAATGTTTGGTTTAAAGAAAGATAATTATCTACTATAAAGCAAAAGAAAATATCATACAGGACATTTGCTGCATTGCGTTGTGTGTGTTTCTGTGTGTGTGTGTGTAAAAGTATGTGTGTTTGTGCATTTGACTGCCTCCCATCGCTTCTCCTGTCCTTCTCTCTTGAGCCTCCCTGCTCCTAAATCTTTTGCGATATGACCCCTGTTGCTTCACTGCTTGATGGTAAGTAGATATGCCAGTTGTTTGTTTGCAAAATCCTGCTTGATATGCAGTTTGCCAGGGGCTATGGTGTAATTAATGTAAACTAGGAATTCTCCAGAGATGAGTTATGAGTTATTAACGTCTGCGTTTTGTCATTAACCCCTGCATTTCTGCTCTCTTGCAGGGGGCTTTGACCAGTGTGGTTACTGATCCATATCTGTTTTTTTTTAAATGTTTGAATCTGAATTCACGTCAAACCACCAAAATCCTGCTGGACTTTACTCGCTGCAAATGAATAGAACCATGTATGAATATTGTACTGCCTAACAAGCTATTCCGAATCTCATGCAGGGCCCTTTGCTGAGCACAAACAAGCCCACCCGCACACACACAAGCCACATGGACACCAGCATGCACACACTTGAATTTCATGAGATGGAGTGTTAGAATTCTCCTTCAGCTGGAAGGCCTGGGTTCACACCCTGTGTCTGCTGTGATGTCCTTGGGCAAAGCACTGAATCCCTCGCCTTTCTTGTTAAAAGGGGCAAGGGAAAATATTTTTAATACAAGTTATAACACTTAAGATTTCAGTCCTGGTTGATTTGGCATCGCCTGTGGTTAGTGTTGATAACGGCAAGTGCGTTTTAAAACCCAGAGTTCAGTTTGTAATGACGTTTGTATCGACTGCTAGCAAACACACCTTGAGTGGCTACTCTTGTCAGATATACAAAAACCCAAATTGTCTGACGTGGTAGTACTGAACTCATGATCGAATGTTGTTTTCCTTGTCTTCCATATCACTTCTAGTATGTGCATGGATCGTTTTCTTTGATTCGCTCTCGTGTATGTGTGTGTGTGTGTGTGTGTGTGCATGTACTTTAAATCCTGTGCAGGAAAGGCGTACTCCTCCAAAACAATAAAAACTACTATTTAGAGATGCAGTTACAGAATGCTAACACATTGGATTAATATTGTTGAAAAAAAAATGGCAGCTATAAATTGTATCAAACATGTGGTTTGATAATTAAAATCTTAAGGATTATAACTTTAAGGAATGTATCTTTTAAAATTATAATCCTTAAGATACTTTAACTATCAGTTGTTGTGGTATGTCTGCGTACACTCAGATGCTACTGTAGCATGGAGGCACTGGTTGCCACACACACACACACACACACACACACACACACAAGCCAGTGTCCTCTTATTATCAGAAAGAAGCGCTTGTGTTCTTGGATGTTATTATCCATGGCCCCCCCTGTTACACATTAGCTGCTGAAAGGAACAGTATGGCCTAATGGAAGTGTACTGGACTGGAATATAGATTCCTGCGATGAAGTGTGATGGGAACCTTGGGGACACGAGTGCCTGACACAAGTTTGGCCACCGAACAGGAGAAGCTCTGACAGTTTACCAGGTGTGTGTTGCTTGGCTCTATTAGCTGCGTGTGCGGTAAGCTGGCTTTGCATTGCAGCCAGCCCTATGTAGATACAGATAGCAGTGTATAAAGGTGGGAAGAAAAACATGTGCACATGGCAGCTTGCCGTGATCACACGCCGCCCACGACAGTGAGGCTTGAATATATTATTTGTGTCCTGTTACGTGCTTGTTTGCTGCTGATGGAGATGCACTACTTTTTATATTACATAACCATATGAGTGCTTTTGTGTATGTGAATATGCTTGCATGTGTTAACTGTAAGAATCAGTCTTTTTATCTCACCAAGTACAATCTAAACATCTCCTGATGACATGGACACTGATTACATTTATGACATAATTTGTTCTTAAAAAAAAACATACAGCAGAAAAAGACTGCCAGTTAAGGCCCAGTGGCTGTTTCTACAGCAGTTGGTGTGTGTGATTGTGAGTGTCACAGCTCTCTACAAGTCCACAGAAGATTTACTCCACCCAGCTCAGCATCATGACAAAATCCTGCATCCTTCACACACTATCCACCCACCTATCCCCCTCCCTCAATCCCCACCTCCTCAAACTCTCTGTCCTCTCACTGCCACTCCTCAAATCCAGCAGATCCAAGAAATAATCTCAGTCACTGCAGCAAGTCTATTTGCTGTAGCACAGAAAAACATGCCACCCTCCCCTCTTTGTCATGCTAGCGCTGTGTACAACAGTGATTGTCTTGGAGGGGCAATGGTGGAAATGTGTTTGCTGCATGCATTTACTCCTAGTATTAGTACAGCTCGACCTGGGGGGAGTGTAAGATGCTGGCAGTGATTCAGGAGGCAGGTTTATGGAAATAGCACCCGCATTAAAAACCCAATGAGAGCAGGGAGAAGATTATGCTCCGGCACACACGTGGGCTCCTGCAATGTCAACACTCTTAAGTAGATCCCCTCCCTCTCAATTGCCTCCGTCTCCCTCTGTCTCCATTTCTGTCTCTCCCGCTCTCTCACTCTTGCGCTGTGCCCTTTGCTACACACATACCTGCACCGTTAGTTGGCTGTGCGAGTGCACGTGGATTCCTGTGTGTTTGTATACATGTGCGTGCATGAATTTACGTGTGCTCTCGTGTGTATGCGCCGGTGCTCAGCGTAGCCATAATAGGATGTATGAGAAGCGAGGAGCAGAGCAGGGCTGTGTTGCTGAGAGTGGCCGACCTTGTGCTGTGGAAATGAGGCTGCCGGGCGATTGAGCCGTTCCTCGACATGCTGCAAGCCGTCTAGCCTTCCGTTGGGCTTTGCACACGCACACACACACATTCTCAGACACAAACATTACATATACACCCATACTTTTGCGTGCACGCTATCCACCTGCTTATCAACTACAGCCAAGCTTACTCGTGTGTCAGCCTAGCTGCCGCAAAGGCTGAATAATTCAATGCTACACTCTGAAGGTTGGCTTAGTATGACTGTAGTGTATTGTATGATTGTGTGTGTACTGCATGTGCCCGTGCTGAGTGGGCAGGGGTGGGGGCGGTAGTGGAGCGGACTGGTCAGCATGAAGCCAATCGGTGCTGGCAGGATTGGAGGCCTTGTAGTCAGGGAGAGGGGACTTATTAGAATTTAGCCTTTGGGTAACAGGAGCGTGTGTGTGTTTCAAGGAAGAAGATCATAGTGGAGTGGAAGTTGAAACAGGCACGGTCAAGGTCTTCTTTAAAATATTTTTTTTCTGCTTTATGAATTATAGAGGGATATGTGGTGTGAATTTAACATTTGAGTTTAAAGTAAGATACTGCCCAGCATATAGAATAGTTTTTTTTTATATTAGCCATGGACATGTCTGTAATTTGTGAATTTGAATGTTTTAGTTGGGTTTCACTCGTAATTAACAAACACATATGTAAGGACCCAGATGTCTGTTAAAACATTTGAACACCATCCGTTTTGAGAATTTTCTCATAAAGAAACCTACCACCAGCTGATCCCAGCCCTACAATAAGCTGGATGGCTGCAGCTGAGCTCAGAGGCTGCAGGAGCCTGCCTCTAATGTCTACTTTTTACAACTGTTGTTGATCCATTGAGATGGGAATAAAGAGGGCTTTGTAGATGCTGGTACTCTAATGGTTTTATGTCTGTGACCTGGCCTGTCTCTGAACTTATTACCCAAGTCAAATCACACTGATGAATAGAAGGAGCAGGTGGTGTTATAAAAAGTCTGGAGGACTGGGGCTGTTGTGTGACTTTTACTGTGATGCATACTTATTATGGTTGCACTGTGGCACACCGGCATGCAACAATATTACTACAGTGCCAGTAGCAGTATGTAAGCACAACAAAACTAGTTTTCTTTGAGTGTGTGTGTGTGTGTGTGTGTGTGTGTGTGTGTCTGCTGTAATGGCATATTGGTGTAATGTACGCACAGTAAAGAGCTGCTGTACCAGAGTGCTCCTAAGGGACCTGAATCCCTACACCCTTACAACATGCACTTATGCTAACACATGCACGCACACACACACACACACACACACACACACACACACACACACACACACAAATATACACACCCCTAAAGCAGAGGGGCTAGAAATAGACTAAAACACACACAACTGTTGGAGCCATCACAATGTTGCTTGTTTTCCACCTTCTGTCTCGCTGTTGCTCCTCTGGTACCCTTTACCATACATACACACACGCACGCACGCACGCACGCACGCACGCACGCACGCACGCACGTCTCCTTTGTTCGTCTCGTTTTTCTGCGTGGTAGATTAGCCACATATTTAGAGAAGCCTTCTTCTCCCCAGGGTATTGGCTTCCAAGGGTATTTGGAAAAAAGAGCAGGATCTGCACTCTGCACCTGCCTTTGTAGAATAAACAACACCCACTGAAACACTGAAAATGTGTTTCATCATGAAATTTCATTTCATTTCATACAGTATACACTACACTCATGCACTACATGCAATGGTCTCCCTTTAGTTGCTACAAGGAGTGCCGTTGCAAAACTGTAACAAATATTTAAGGAATTATTTGTGTGAAAATAATGCAGTAGATGAGATATATTGGTAGACTGATGGAACAATAAGAACTACATTTTTTAATTTGATTTTTTTTAGATTAAATTATTACAGCAGAACATTACAGCATATAATAGCCATTGTCATCATGTGAAGCAAATCACCTACCAAAATTTCAAGTTCAAGAACTTGCTTTGAGTTACAGATGACCGTTTTTTGACCCCATCTGTGACATTAGCGCTGCTGACATTACAATGCTGCTCCCCCTCCCACTGCTTTGGCTCTTGGGGGGAGACGTTGCTTGAAATACCAAAATAATCCGCTGCACACCCTGCCCATTAAGCCACTTCACAGTGAGAAGTGTGCTATTTTTTAGAACAGTACAGGTTAGCAAAAAAGCTGAATTATTAATGTTTTTGGTATTTTTAGTCTGTTTAACCTATTTCTGGTTGTGGCTGGAGACTGCTCGCCCGCCTGTCTGTGAGATTCAATCATGTGACACGGCTGTGATCTGGGTTATAGAGCTGGGTTTTGTGTGTAATGGGGGAAACTGCGTATGTGCGTAGGTAGGATTGTTTTTGACTTTCAATGTCACTGCCTGTATACCAGACTAACATGTGCTGGTCTGGCTTGTTTTGATGCTGTGCAGTTCAGATGATCTAATGTCACTTTGGCACTGTGAAACATCACCTGTACCAGTGGGGCTGAACCAGATGAGTCTGGTTTAATTCCAGGCCGGCGGGCATCGCTGTGCAGACCTGTGCAAGAGGCAAGGCCCAGATACTGACTGACAATCCATCTGTGGGTCCCTGTACAGGCTTGTACAGGTGTGCCACTGCCCGCAGACACAAAGAGCAAGAGTGGGAGTGAGCTGAGGGGTGCGCACATGGATGATAAACTATGGCCCTGAATAGAGAGGGGTGTGTATGTGTATGTGTATGTGTCTGTGCAAGTGTGTGTCCTTGTGTGTATTTTGAAATAGAGAGGAGAAAAGATTAGCTTACCAAAACTGGGTATCCAAATAGACAAGACGACAGTTTAGGAGGCACCCGCAAGTGTAGCTGAGAACATGTCACTTTACTCAATAATGAAGGACACACTTAAAACGCATCAGCCAATGTGGCTAATCGGAGCTGACATCTCACTGGCTGGACCTTGTGCCTGTGGGAGAGACGGGGGGATGAGTAAGGAGTGTGTGAGAGATTAGAGGGGAATGAAGTGACAGAACAGTTGAAATATTGAGAAAAGAGGAGAGGAGGCACAGGGTCATGTTGACAGCTTGAAGTCAACAGCCATTCCCTTGTCTGTGGGAGTGTGTATGCATGTCCGTGTGCATACTGTCCGTAGACACGCAGTACATGCTGTATATGTGTGCTCCATGGGAATGGCACACTTATGTGGTGGAACCAGAGGGAGCTCATTTGTAAGGCAGATCTAGCCGTGCTTTGGTGTAGTGTCCATAGAGAGGGTAAGGGGGCCGCACAGCACGACAGCCCGCATTTGTCAGCAAAAATCAGGACTAATGAAATACAGTACACATGGCTGGAGGGCAAGGAGAGGAGTGTGACTGACAGGAGGTATGAGTGGAAACAGCCCTCCTTCATGGCTACCAATGCATCAGCCAGCCTAACCGATTTGTTTTAAGCCCCAGCCCCCTTCCCATCCCAGATAAGGGAGGGGAGCAGCATGAGGCATAGGGTAGAGGAGAGGAACAGTGTGTGTGTGAGGGTCCCTGGGGGTAATGACATGGAATACAAGGGTATGGGGAGTGCTAGTGATGGGCCTGCTCATGTGGAAGTGGGTATTTGCATTGCAGAGGAGGGCTGTCAGTAGAGCTCGCTCAGGGAGCCAGTGTCAGGGTGATCGCTAGCGCTGAAGGCTTCTGTCGTCTGCCCTGCAGAATACCAGGACACTGGATATAGCTGAGCTAGCACCAGCAAGATCAAGCACGTCGACACATTGAACATTTCTTTGTGTTAGGATTCTGAAAGTGTTTTTGTAGCAGTTTTTTTTGTTTTTCATTTTTATCAAACTTAGATTTTACCTGACACTTCATTTAAGTGGTTATGTTTTGTCCATCATGGCAGCCTTAAAGCGTTTCATATAGAAAATAACAATAAGCTGGATGGCTGCAGAATAGCTGGGAATATAAATTATATAGTTGTGTGCCAACAGCTATAGTCTGTGGCCTCTAAACTATTTCAGTCCCAGATGCAATAAGAGGCAGCTTTTAATAATTCAGAGTAAAACAGTATACTGGATGTCTTCCAGGCAGCAAACGGACATTTAGGTGAAACACTAAAATTCCCCTCTACCCCTCACTCCACAACCCCAAAACCATAGCGGGGCTTTATCCGATACCCGTGAAGGGCTTGTAGGGACACACACATCATTGGGTTGTATTGTTGTTTGCAGAGTTTGTTGGCACTGTGCAGAGCTTTGCATTTACGTGTGTATATGTGTGTGTATGAGTGACTACGCGTGAGAAAAAGCGAGCCTGCAGTGCACATGGTCTTGCCAGCCCTCGTGGCTCCCTGCACAGCTGTGGCACACATACAGTGGGGGAAATAATTATTTTACCCCCTTACAAAGACATGAACAGTCCATTGTACCAATTTTTATGGTAGGTTTATTTTAACAGAGAGAGACAGAATATCAACAAAAAAACCCAGGAAAAAACATTAAATAAAAAGGTTATAAATTAATTTGTATTTCATTAAGTGAAATAAGTATTTGATCCTCAAGCAAAACGTGACTTAGTACTTGGTGGAGAAACCCTTGTTGGCAAGCACAGAGGTCAGATGTTTCTTGTAGTTGGTCACCAGGTTTGCGCACATCTCAGGGGGGATGTTGGTCCACTCCTCTTTACAGATACTCTCCAAATCCTGAAGGTTTCGAGGCTGTCGCTTGGCAACTCGAAGTTTCAGCTCCCTCCACAGATTTTCTATGGGATTACGGTCCGGAGACTGGCTAGGCCACTCCAGGACCTTAATGTGCTTCTTCTTGAGCCACTCCTTTGGTGCCTTGGCCGTATATTTTGGGTCATTGTCATGCTGGAAGACCCATCCACGACCCATCTTCAGTATTCTGGCTGAGGCCAGGAGGTTCTCATCCAAGATTCTACGGTACATGGCCCCGTTCATCAGCCCCTCAATGCGGTGAAGTCTTCCTGTACCTTTAGCAGAGAAACAGCCCCAAAGCAGAATGTTTCCACCTCCATGTTTGACAGTGGGGATGGTGTTCTTGTGGTCATGTTCGGCATTTCTCTGCCTCCAAACACGGCGAGTCGAGTTGATGCCAAAGAGCTCAATTTTGGTCTCATCTGACCACATCACATTCTCCCAAGCCTTCTCTGAATCGTTCAGGTGTTCATTGGCAAACTCCAGACGGGCCTGTACATGTGCCTTCTTGAGGCTCATCTCAATCCATTACGGCAAAGCGTGTTACCAATGGTTTTCTTGGTGACTGTGGTCCCTTGAGATCAGTAACAAGCTCCTCCCGTATAATTCTGGGCTGATCCCTCACCTTTCTCAGAATCATCCTTACCCCATGAGGTGAGATCTTGCATGGAGCTCCAGTGCGGGGGCGATTGACTGTTATCTTGTATTTCTTCCATTTTCGAATTATCGTGCTAACAGTGGTCTCTTTCTCACCAAGCTTCTTGCTGATGGTCTTGTAGCCCATTCCAGCCTTGTGCAGGTCTACAATGTTCCTTTGACAGCTCTTTGGTCTTGCCCATGGTGGTGGAGAGGTTTGAATGAAAGTGATTGATTCTGTGACAGGTGTCTTTTATACACATAACGAGTTGAGATTAGGAGTACTTTCCTAAAGGGACAGGACTAATTTGTGTGCCTCATGGGCACATTACAGGTCTATGGGGGTCAGAATTCTTGCTGGTTGGTAGGGGATCAAATACATATTTCACTTAATCACATACAAATTAATTTATAACCTTTTATTTAATGTTTTTTCCTGGATTTTTTGTTGATATTCTGTCTCTCTCTGTTAAAATAAACCTACCATAAATATTATGGACTATTCATGTCTTTGTAAGGGGGTACACTTACAAGATCAGCAGGGGATCAAATAATTATTTCCCCCACTGTACATACGTGTGGTACGTTTTGGAGGAAGCAATTTCGATTCACGCTGCTCTTCAGGGTTAGCCGGTGTGCATCCTTTAATGTGCTTTCTGCAGGATCTCAGAACGGAGGTGGCTCTGTGAAGTCAGCTTGGATGTAGAAAAGAGAAAATGGAAAAGAGGGAGAAAAAGACAAAGATATGTAGATTAGAGAGAGAGAGTAGGGGTGGGTCAAAAAGAATACAGAGAGACTGTGAAACAGAATGAGAAGTAAGAGGAAAGATATTTGAATCACTGAGTTGTGAAGATTAAGAAATGAGATGGAGGGGGGTGAGATGGAGAGCGGGAGGTATTGATGGAGGGCCTCACTGCCTGGTTAGGACTGGTAGTTGTAACCTGTACTGTATGAATCAGGAGAAGAAGCAGCACAGCTGTGGTCCTTCTTTTGTTGAATCCCATGATGAAGTCCAAAGGTGTCCCAGAGGCAATGATTAGGTTGACAGTGTGGTGCCCACTAGCTGCATATGCACTGCCTCTCAGATTTTTATATTAGAATATATGGACTGAAAGGAAAAGAAAAGCAGCTAGAATCAAAATGAACAAAAGACTTAAGAACCAAAGGAATTATGCAGCTTTGATCCCTGCACATCCCCTGGATAATCCATGTTTTTCATATGAAACCAGAGTCCATTGTTTGCTCTGTTTTGTCAATATATTAATATATGATATTGACGGGGCCCATAAAACCTCTTCCAGCAATTCTCTTGATAAAACACTGACCCAAAGCAGTGCAACATATTCCTGTGCCTCAGTTTTTTTTCCTTATGTACTAAATTTATGACAGTATATTTACTCAACAAATTGCTGTGGTAACTTGAGTAGCTGTCTTGTACTATTATATACCATAGTATAACAGGTATATACTGTATACTGTATGCCATTTTATTGCTGGTATACTTAATTACATTGCTTGTGTGTATACCAATATACAAAAGCTGTCTTAGCATACAGTAACAGCATACACTATATAAGATACAGTGTTATGTAATATAGTACATGCTGTCATTTTGCAGATATTGTGTGTGTGCTTTTTCAGATTATGTCCAGTGTGCAGATATAATGGTAAGTCCAAGTTTTAATGGTGAACAGATGACGAATGCACATACAGTACTGACAAGAAAAATCTTCTAAAAGCCCTCACAGTTCTGTTCAATCTAGCTTCAAATTTGATCGAATTAGATGGTTTCCTATTACAGTATATGTAAATATGATATTTAAATAGAATGTTTGCTAGCTTCCTGACAAGCCCGTATTCAGAAGGGGCTGTATAAATATGCTAAAATACCTGTGATAATTGGGAAAAATATGTCTATTCCATTGTTAACATTCCTAATTTAACTAAACACATTTTATTGACTGACTGTATAGCTCTTCCATTGGCAAAAGCCAATTTTTAAATGAGTGTTACACATTTGTCAGTGTATCTCAATCAGCTGCACTGGCTGCAGCCCAGGACTAGTCTGTGATAAAACGCTGATTGATTCGGATTCAGACAAAAATGTGCCGTTTTAAACTTGTTTCTGTTCTCCGCCTTTGCAGTGCAGCACAGACGGGTCATACCTCGATCCACAGCAGATTGATATCCACCCACTGATAATTATAAATCATGAGAAAACGGTAGCTTTTCATGCCATTGCTTTTCTTTGCACAAAATAAAAATAAAAATAAAAATAGAAATGAAATGTAAGTAAGGAAAATATATTTGAAATATGAGGAAGCGGTTACTTCATTTAGTTTGCTTTAATAAAGGAGTGCCAGGCTCGCTCAAATTACCTACTGGGAAATAAGCGTTTGCACCCCTCTAAAGTTTGGTTGTTTGATTGTGTGCAGCTGTTGCAGCAGGTGATGAAGCTCAGTCTGAATATGAATGGCAATACTATATATCTGCGTTGATGTTTCACCTGGAATTTTTAGAGGTGAATGATCTTGAATTTACTTTGTCGTCATTTTATTTCAAGCTCCTTTTATGAAAAATTGCTATACTCCTCTTTGCTGTTGTTTTACGACATTGAGTATATAATGTGTCTGTATACTTTAATGGTTATATGTAGAAGATGACACATGAATATGAGTGCATGGTGTATGCTCCCTGACTGACAAACATAGGGATGCACGTGTGTCTGTGAGCGTTTCTGAGGTAGGATAAAGCTGTCTCTCATCATCATCACACAACATAATGGGGCTCAGGCAAATGATTACCATGGCAGCGTGGGCCGCCACACTGCTTAAATGAGTGTACATGCTCAGAAACACACACACACATAAATATACACTGAAGCAAAGATGTGCACAGGCACAATCCATTAGGCACTGGGACAGAGGACGAATTTATTTTACCTGTTTCTCTTGATTCATTATTTATGAATCTATCAATCTGTATGACACTGCGGCAGCATATAGAGTTTGGCTGGCTGCTTTCTGGCCCATTTTCCCGTCTGCCAGCATCTATGTGTCTGTCTGCCTATCTGGCCTTACAAGGCCTCTTCTTTGTCTATCAAAATATGTCTGCTATGCAAACTCTCTCTCCCCCCTTTTCTCACTTTCTTTCTCTCTTTTCTGCCTCTCATCGTACATCTTTGTCATCAGACTCGTTCCTTTTATTCTTTGATCTTTTATTCAGTCTCTAAAACATTTTAAATTATGATGATGACTTGCAAATTTATCTCAGATTAATTTGATGGGTTCAGCTTGTACCCACTCGCCTCATGGGTGTGCTTTTACTGCAGTGTTATTAATATATTCCTGAAAGACTGCTCTCCAGTGCCCCTCTTTCAAGATTGGGAAAGGGCAGAGCATGTTGTCCATCCCGCTTCTTCATCTTCTCTTCCATCTCTCCTGCTTCTTTCTCCCCAATTTCTCCTTCCTAGTCTTTCCTCATCCAACCAGTTGACAGGCTTATAGGTATTCCTGGAGCTGAAACTTTGACCACTAGTGGCTCGGTGAAGCAAAAGGTTTGACGAGCGATCTCTGTATTGTTTGTATCACATGTTCTAACATCATCCATGCTACGAGTATTGGGGTGATACACTAGATTATACGGCTGCGGAGGGCGCTAAGAGTTGATGTTGGTAATGTCTCATTATTGTGCTAACAAAAGTGAAGAAGAAGAAATCTGTAAAGGAAATGCAGTCAGTGTGTTTGTAAGGTCTTAAGAATACGCAATCTGTTTTATAAACAAAACCATGATTGTGAACATTAAAGCTCTATAGGGAACCGTTAACTAACTTTACACAGGATGAATGGGAAATCATCAGTAGGTCAGTGAAAGTCTGTCATGTCCTCTGACACATCTAAAAGCACTTAGGCTGTGTCTGCTGAATGACCAGCATCTGATAATGTCAGATTTATTATAGTGTTCGTTCGTAGTGAGAGCCCTGTGGGTGTAGGCTGGCCAGCTATAGAGTTACGCTGAGTATATTTTAAGTTGTGGCAAAGAAGAGAAAATAAAAGCCTTTTCTTTCTCTCTCTTTCAGTCTTTTTCACTCTTTCTCTCACTCTCTCTCTCTCTCTCTCGCACTTTCTTTCTCTGTCATCGCTGCTATCTTTTGCAGCCCGGCCCCCCTTATTGAAGATGCTTGATAGTGGTCTGGCTATAGCTTACAGAAGTAGGACATACAGTAATAAAGGCAGAAGAGGTGGCAAGTTATCTAAGGATCAGTATGGAGCGCAGCTAAAAGAAAATAAGAAATTACAAATATCAAAAAACATCGGCCCACCTCAGCCCTATAGCCTATCAAAATACGGGATCACTGAGCTGTAAATCCGGGCTTATTTTTTGCTGCAAACCAAATAGGCAGAAAGAGCTATTCCCTCTTGCAATAGACGAGAACAATGACATATTGCCTGGGTTCCCTGTGAATGGAGCTATGACGATAAAGTGTGTGTTTGATAGCTTGATGTGGGTCTGTCGGTCATACCTTGCCATGTCTGATATGGCTCTATAGGTGTAGTGTATGCTGGCAGATCAGCAAGAGACGGTTTGAAATAAGGGAATAAGATAGCTGTTACATAGCTAGAGCCAAAAAGCACAACACAACATACCTCGTCACATGTTTTTTTTTTTTTTCTCAATTTTTATTTAATTTTTTTCAGAGTGGCAGCACACAGAGCTTGTAAGACAAATCCTTTCTAATAGGAAGCCTCTAGGGCTGCAGAGGAGCGTGGTCGATACAGAGAGACACAGAGGGCTTTGAAGATGGTCTGTGTCTCTGCCTCCATCCAAATGAAAAGGCAAGAGAGGGGCCCACTGGGACAGAGCCAGGCTAAGTTTCTATAAACACTATCTACATAACACCTAAGATGTCACTGTGTTTGATGTGACAGCGTCCAGATTAACTCACATTAGGGAGAACAACAAAGCCCTGGGTGCTGCATCCTCTCTTATTGCCTGGAAGACAGGAAGAGACGGACTCAGAAACAAGGGCATTCAAAAACACCAATTCAAACACCTAAATAGAAATGCATTCATAGTTTTCATTTGCGCACGTGTTGTCAAAGCATTTTTGTAGCCAGGTAGTGGACTTTGTAGTAGGTGTAAAGTCCCAGAATATATATATATATATTTTTTTTCTACTTTTTGTAAATTATTACATCCTGAATAAAACAAGATCTTATATTGTGGATGCAGTCTTAGTTACAAAAGTCCTCAGTGAAAGATGTACACAATAATCATCACTAAGGGCATAAACTGTGCCTGAGATTTAAAACCACACAAACATTTAAATATGCCCCCTCTGGTGATTTCAAACTGTGCATTTTTCTGCAGTCGGCAGACATTATTCACCAGTCACCATTTGCAGCTATCACACTGTTGGGAAACAAATTATGTGCTACCTGTGTGTTTGACATTCTAAGTGTCAGTGTTTGGTTTGACTAATGGATTTCTTCTGACAGAGAGGTGGATGGGATTTCTTAGTGTCACCATGTGAATTGCAAACACAATGAACAAAATGGATGTCCTCGCTTTTTAAGTGTGTGCTATTCTGTTGCGAGCATCCTCGGTGATGGGTGCACAGAGGTTAATAGAAGGTTTTGAGTATGTGTGCATGTTGTGGAGATGTCTTGGTCTGACGTATTGGGGACGAAGATCATTCAGATGATCTTCAAAAAATGCTCTCACTAAGAATCAGCATAAACATTAAAGCTTATTCTTGAATTGAAGTGATCACATTCTTGGTTATATATGCAAATGTTTTTCATATGTCGCTCAACACATATTTGGGTTGGGTATTCCTGTGAGTTTTGTGTGTAACATTGAACTAGCATTACTTGCTGCGAGTCATACAGGGGTGCCCTGGCAATTAGAGGAAGGGCAAGAAGTCAATAGTATCATTTATTGACATTCAGTGGGATTGTATCGTAGTGATATGATCATGTCCGGTTGTCTAAATTAATAATTCCAAATAATAATAATAATTACAAAATTTGCATTTACATTTTTATCTCATGTATTGAATAACAGTGGGAAACAATATCGATATCAGAAATAAACATTCTTATCATAATATTGATTACAACCATATCACCCAGCTCTGCTAGTAAACATGCTTCCATTGGGGGGTTCGACATTGATTTGACATTGACTTAGCTGAAGTTACACATCATAAAGGTTGGACCTGACTGGCACCCCAGAGTTGAAGTAAACATTTCCTTTTAATCTGTGTACTTTGTATCAGTGTGTAGCTGCAGGCATATGGAAATGCACTGTACGACTCCAACTAACAATTATTATAGTTATCAATTATTTTCTTGATTAATCGATTAATAGTTTAGTCTTTGAAGTGTCAGAAAATTGTGAAAAATACCCATTTTGATTTGCCAGAGTTGAAAGTAACCCACTCAAATTGTGTGTCCCGTGTCTCTGAGGCTATAGAGTTAAACCTTAAGGCCCTTTGACTGAGAACCATTAGGTCAGAGTGAATCAAATTAACATCATTACCTCACATGAAATGTCTTTGTTTGACTGTTGATCACAGCGGTTGGGTTATTTAGGATTGCCATGGGTCACGGGATGAAGGCAGTTTTACTCTCCCGTTGAGAAACTGTGGAAATGGCTTCTCCCCTTGAGCCAAAATGGGCTCTAATGCATTGCCTCTTCCCTTTGATGTTGACTATAAATATGAATGGACTGGGGGCTGTGGTTATTATTATATAGAAATCTTTTTTTGGAGATGTTTGTGAATGTTTATGGAAAGGAGCACTGACAGCAAGGGGGACACTGAGTACCAAGAGATTTAAGAACATGGAATCATTGGATTCAGTGTACTTATACCTCTTTGTACTCGGCTTTAACATAGCTATTAAAAAATTAAGGAACTCATTCATGGCATATTTCTCATTGTTCCCCTTAAAATATTGTGAGATAAATGTATCCTGCTAAACTAGGCTACGTGTTGTGGGAATGTGAGTGTTGTTCAGAGTAAGGAAAAAATGATAAGAGATATGGCTGTCTTAATATTGCAGAGCAGTGTTGAAGTAAAGCATTGCATCTTGAGCTTTCACCAGCCCACACGCTCCCACGTCAAGCCCATATATTTAGCAGGGGGAAAAGCTTTTTTTCTTCTCCGTGCGCTGTGGTGCGAGAGGTGCACGGGGGTTCTGAAATGTTTGTCTTTGTTCTCCTGGCAGAGTTTTCTGTGTGTGGGCGTTCACAGTTTCTAGGAGCACCTCGGGAATGCATTTCAACAGATGGAGGTTTTAACTGGAGTGTTGGCTTCCAAAATCAGGGCTATATGCTTTTGTAGCCTGCTATTTTAATTTGTTTGTTTGCTTGTTTGTTTGTTTGCTTATGTGTTGTTTTCCAGCAGGATAATCACAGGGTGTGCGGACAAAAGTGGAGTTGCAATTATGTTGTCATGCTGCTATAGGTTTAAGCTGCTAATCAAATATCTGACATCTGACACAATATGTTATGGTCTGTGCTGTTTTCATGTCACAACCCATTAGGGATAGTATTTTCAATAGCTTAAACAGTGAATCCTACTCACCACAATGTAACACTGCATTGCAAGATTCACTGTAAGAACAAAGTAGTGATCTCTGCTGGTTGCGGTGCTGTCCATGGTGCTGAAATGGCCTGTGGCATAGGCACCATTTCTTCTAGATTTGTTTCTCTTTAGTGTGAATCATGAACGTGTCCATTTCTCTATTATATGAACTTGGATCTTTTTTTCTTCTCCATCTGGCCTTTAGTAATAGCAGCGGAGAGAGAGACAATGCGTAGAAGCAGTGGAGTGGTCCTCAATTCAATACGTTACCTGAATGAAATATGTGTGATGCAAGCCGTAGACCATTTGCTGTAAAATTTGCACATTAAAGAAAATATTTTTTGCAAAGCAAAACAATTCTTACCACCTCAGGGCAAAACTGCAGCGTGTTATGACACCCATCTAGTAGACTGCTTTCCGTCTTTTGTCTAAAACACATTTCTTATTCGATTTGACAGCCTCAGAAAAGAGTAATTGCTTTTCTGACCTGTAATTTTAGCTCAGCCTTTGTATAAACCAAAATGCATACCTTTTGATTTATGTCTTTTGTCATGCTGCCGAACTCCTTTGAATTACCTGAACCCATGTGGGCCTGGCTGTAACGGTATTTTTCAGCTCTCCCTGAGCTGTTGACAGGTTAAACATTTTTGGTTCACATTGTGTTTTTTTTTTGTTTTGCTAGGCTAATTAATGAGTGCTATGGTGATGCATTATACCACTCTTCTGAGTAAAGTAAATCACAGGGGATATGTTATTGTATATGTCTATCCTTATGCTGTCTTTATGTTTAGGATGAAAATATTTTAAGGGCCTATCTGAATGCACATTCTTGTCTTGTCTTGTTCATTTTCCTTCTTCTGTGTCTCTCTCTTTTCTCTCTCCAACTCTTTCTCACCTTTTCTCCCCCACTCTCTCACTCTCTGTCTTCCTCTCTCCCTACCTCTTTGCTTCATATTTCCATCTCTGTGTCTCAAAGCCATTTTTTCTCCTCACTCAGTGGTGGTGGCACTCCTTTCGGGACCGTGGGTGCTACAGCGCCGCAGGCTTCCCTGGAGCCAGAACGTAGCCTACAAACACAAACTCTGTCTAAGACCAGACAGGCCTCCTTTATATTAGTCCTGCTTAAATAAAGTATAGTGATCCAATATCTGGATCCTGTATCAATGAGCAGCAGACAAAGGATCTGTTCTCCAATATAGGCCAAAGTAGCAGTCTACCAAGTAGTATACCAATTTGTAAATTTGTATAAATGTTTTTTTTTTTAAACTAGTGGCTGTAAAGTCAAATTCCTCTAACTGACATGCCCCTCGTAATGACTAGTTTAATCTCAAATGTTCAGCACATATTGTGTACTACATAAAATGGGTAGCCCAAACAGTTTAGAAACCAAACAAATAGGTCACTGTTATAGTAATGTGCTATAAATAGTTGTGTGTGTGGGTGTGCGTGCAGGCTAGTGTGTTGCTGTGTTGCTGTGTGTGTGTGTGTGTGTGTGTGTGTGTCAGGGATGTTCTGTCTAATTTTAGGCTCTCGGGAGAAGAGAGCAGTGAGGAGATCAGGAGAGTGAAGGAGGAGTGAGTCCCAGCTCCGCAAGCTAATGGTTTAGTGTTTTTAATAACTTGCTTGGTATCTCCCGCTGTAATATATCTCCTCAGCAGCAGATAGTCCTTCCATACATTACCAGGATGTGAGAGCATTATAAACAGCTGAATACAGCGTTGGCTTTCCAATAAACCGATATTATTAAAACGTCTGTGTCTAATAAATAAAAAGGGATTTAATCTGCCCCTCCTTCCTGTTTAGACCTTACTCCAAGCTGGAATGAAGGCATGGAGGAATCAGCAAGGGTAAAGTACTTCCTGACAAAAATGAATACAGACAGGAAGGGTAATTTATTAATGCACTTTTCCTAACCTATTCTCCATCAGACTTGCTTGCTCTCTCTGTGCATAATTTTTAAGAGAGGATCATTAAAATCTAGATCTGCATAAATAGAGCAGATAGAAAAAAAAAAAAAGATAAAATGCATTCACTGGATTATGGATATGAAATAACCATTTTCGTGTCCAGTTAAGCTTATGCTTTATAATTAGCCAGAAAAAAGGGTTCCATGCTTTAGTTTCAAACCAGCTTTTTTCTTGTCTCATTTGCCTCCTGAACCCTTTTTTTTTTTTTTACTCAGTCCACCACATTGCATGAGAAATTAAATCACTGTGCGCCCACTCATTCACCTGGAAAGCCCCTTATTCTAGTACATTTTGTTTTAATGCAGAGAGACAGCTCTGTCCTTTATAGTCATGCCCTGTTCCTGACCATTAGACCCCGAGCTCTACACAGCCAGTTGCTACGTGCACAAGCTCTGTGGTCAAAAAAGATGTCACTACCTTTAGTCCTTTAGTAAGTTCAGATTCTTTAAATTCTCTGTACCCTAATACCACTAAAAATTGGCTCTAAATGGATATGGATTCTGACTGAGAGGGGAATGCATAATGCTGACACTGGTGATACACTGTATGATGATGCAATGCACAGTAACACAAAATCTTAGGATTCAATTGATTTTATTACTTATCTTATTAATATTCTGCATTGTCAGCATCTCATACTGCTTTACTTGAGCGTTTTGATACTTGCTAAGCATTACTCTAAGCTTTATCATCTTATATTGTGTCAGTGCTCATTCATGGCTCCATGCAGCACAGTCACATTTCAGCAGTGGATCCTGCTCATGTAAAGTATAGCTTAGTCTCGCTCGCTGAGCTCTTGCTGTAGAAAGCCATCCCTCTCGTGACCCAGCAGAGACAAACAGCCCACATAGTGGTCATTTTTTACTCTCCTTTGATATACCTGCTCAGTTTCCTTGAGAAGAAAGAGCAGATTGTTTGTTTTGCTGAGGCCTCTTTCATTTCGCACGGGAGAAAGAGACCATTAATATTGTCTTGCCATACATCTCATACACTGATAATGCAGGCATTGCTTGAAGATGAAAAGAAATAGTGCATTACTGTCACCCTGGCAGATGACACATGAAGCTCTCACTGGGTGCCTGCTTTGAATAGCCTTGATTCTATAGGGGTAGCAGAGGCACGGAAAAAAGAGAGAAAAATAGAGCACGAAATATAGGAAGAGGGAAGGCAAATGTGGTAAGCGAGGAAGAATTGGGTTTGATTACAGGACAATGTAGGGAGGAAAAATAAATTTAAGAAAAGAAGAGGTAAACAGCATAGCACAAAGCAAAGAAAGCCACAAAGGAGATGCAGGAAAATCGCAATATTTCTTATATCCCATAAAGATGATACAGAGACTATGTGTTTGCCCACAGCCTGTCCTACAGAGTTAGTAAAAAAAAATAAAAAATCAGTGCACAAAGATTGTTTTTTGCTGCAGTCAAGAAGTCTTAAATCTGGGATGGCAGTTAAAATCAGCAGTGTTATAAATGCAGATATTTAAAGTAAATGCACATTTGTCCTATTAGACCAAAACTAAATTTGAACATTTTCAAAAGGAGTGTGAGTGCCTTCTGTGAATGATTTGAATTTAAAATGTGAAAATTGTGATCCAAATATTTGCAGCTTTTCGGTATTGGATTACATCTGTTTGTAAGTGCAACAGACTTCAGAGCGAGGTTCAGCTCAAAAGGATAGAGCATCCTAATCCTTCCAGTTCATATGCAAATCTTTCTACTCCTCTCTCTATTTTAAAAGATATATATTATTCTAATGTTCTTTGTTGACGTGCATCTGGCTGAGTGGCAGAATTTACAGAATTTTAGGCTGTCGTTGTTTGCAGCAGTGCAAATTTAATAACAAAATGTACCTGGAAAACTTAAAATTGCAAAATGCCAAGCTGAAATATGAACGTTTATATTATTTTAATTTTGTTTACCTTCAGTGTTTTGTTTTTTGTTCACAATATGCCTATATTCATCGTATATTTTTGCTTTGTTTCTGTGAATAAAAAGAGAGTCCTAGTGAAGTTTTGTCACATTCAGACAGTCTGTGATATTGAGGCAAAAAAGCTTTTTATTATTAAAATTTTAATGCGATGCACAAAACATAAAAAAAGTAGCTTTGAGTGGAAAAAACGCAGTACATTAATGACTAGGTCGCCATATAAAAATTCTGTTTGATATGTACTGTACTGTATGTAGGCTAATAAAAGAGGCTTCCATTTTGAAATGCATTGTACCTCCTACAGTACCATCTGGCTTAATACAGGCAAAAGGAGATATAATGACAAAAATGCCAAATGTGTGGATGACCATGTGAACTATTTCATTATGAAACAGAAACACTTGTCTGTGCGTGGGTATGCTAGACCCGGAGTAGATATATTTCTGAAGTATGTAGGCATATTCAGTATATAAAAAGCAAGACCAGTGTGTTTCCCCTTAACATTTCACAGCCTTAAAGTCTGTCTTAAGTTATCATCATCCTCCATTTTTGTTGTTGCTGCTCCCTCTCTCTCTCTCTCTCTCTCTCTCTCTCTGATTTCATACTCCAGCTGTCTCTCTCTGTCTCTCTCTGGGCATGTGACCTAGCAGCAGACTTGTGGGAACTGTAGTGATGCTGTCAAGCTGAAAGCCTCCCCAGAGCCTCAGAGGAAACAACAGAGGCAAACATTAGAACAACCCCAAAATGTCGACACAAACCCGTGTATTTGTCAGGCTGACCTGGATTTGCTCAAAACAGCACTCAGTCTTGCCATAGAAAACTGTCACCACACAACATATTGCTTTTTGAGAGATAGAAAAGCAGATGGGTTTGACATTGTTAAGTGTTGTTCCCCTCTTCAGATGCGGCTGTGCCTGCTCGAAGACCCTTGCGAAGGCTAGACATTATTAAGAGCAAGAGTAACTTGCTGCAACAAATGAGACTTTGCTTTTTAAAGGCAAGAGGAGGCGCTACTTGAATTTAAAGTGGGAATAGGAGTCAGTCTCAATCCATGCGCATCCACATGCATAAAAGCACACCCACATGCACACACACACACACACACACACACACACACACACACGCTCATGCACTCAATCAACTTTCTGTTAGAAACCTAAAGTGAGAATGGAAAACACAAAAAGTGCAGCAGGGAAACATTTCCCAAATCCCCCCTCCAGTTCTCTATCATTTCACTTTCCACCCTCTTTCACCCTACACCCACAACACTCTCACTCCCACTCCCAACCCCCATTCCCACTTTTGACTCAGTGGCAAACCAAGGTTTATTTCCCTGGTGGAAATGTTGGACTGTCAGTCAGATCAATTGCCAGTGTCCAGGGCACTTCATGGTTCCTCTAATTATAATCCTGTGCAGCTGGCGCGGGCCCACGTAGCTGTGGGGCAGCCATTGTAATAGAGGCATCACTGGGCTATAGATGGATAGAGCGAAGCGTCGGCCAAAGCCTTGCAGTCATCGCTCGCGTCGGTGGAGAGGCTTTACTCCAGCAGTCAGAGCAGGGGCCAGGGTGTCTTATCTGGCTCCTCCATGCGGCTCGCTGTATGCTGGGGGAGTGCATTACCAATTCTCTACCCCTCTCTCTCTCCTCTTTCTCCCCCTGTGCCGCTCCTCGCTCCTCACATCCTTATGAGAAGTCTAGGCACTTTGCCATGTTCGTGTGTAGAGACAGAGGTGCCGTCTTCTCAGCAACACTGCACCCTGGATGGCACCAAATTATAGTTTCGGTTGCGTTGTAGAGTATTTAAAGTGTGTGTTGTTGTGGAAATTGCCATAAATGATAAAACTGATGATTCATGCTATTTTACTTTCACAGTGTGTATGAGTGAAACTTCAGATTTCAGGATTCAAACTTCTTTGTCAATAGCTCAAACGCAGTTTTATTTTTCCTCATGAATATTCTGGAGTTGCATCAGAGTGAAGTGGTGACACCGAATAACCTTCAGTTGTGTGTCTGTGACAAATATTGCCACATATTTTCTCCCTCCAAACATTGCAGCACTCTCTCACGTCATCACCAGAGGAAGTGTGAATACTATGTAGAAATGCCCCCCCCCCCTCACACTGGCATTGTGCGATTCCCATCTCAACATGCTGAGAGAGGTGTGAGAGAGGAGAGCATGTGAGAGAGGGAGGGTTGAAAAAGACAGAAAGGAAAGGAAGGGAAAAGGAGAGAGTGTGACAAGGAAGAGAGCAAGAGTGGAGATGAACAAGAGAGAATGAAAATGAGTGCAGACAGCAAATGGGTGGGGGCAGATAACGAGGGAGCGAGGCTAACAAGAAATGTGGTGGAGAGGAAGAGACAATTGTAATACAAAAAGACATTGAAATGAGAAAGTGTGCAAAGGAAACACAGGTGGGGAAGAATGCGGAGTGTATGGCGGGTAGGAACAACTGAGACAAGGAGGCATGAGACAAAGAACAACAAAGGAAAGAAATGAGGGATACCAGGAGCGAGCCAGCATCTGAAATACACACGCTAACTGAGTTATATAAGCAGATGCTGCTGCTAGGGAACTGGGGGCTTCTGCTGGAGACGAGGGAGGCTCTCTGTCACGGGAAAGGGGACAGAGAGAGGCGAGAAAGACAAGACAGAAATACTGAGAGAGGCATAAAGAAATATAGAAAAAAAAAGCAGAGTGTCTAGGGTGGGAGGTGGTCTGAAGAAACAGACTAAAAGGTCCTGTATGGCTGGCAAAATAGCCAAGGCTGTAGAGAGTGTAGAGATGAGTGAAAATGGGGGATGCATTTGAGAAAGGCAGAGAAGAAGAAGAAGAAAGAGGAGTTTGTATTGCTAGTCTGAAAAAAGTATAGAGACTATTAGGACGTACAGTATATGTGCAGCAGAGAGTCCCAGAAAGCGAGTGGGTCGATGAGGGATTAAATGGCTTAGAAGGAAAACTGGGAATTTGTGTCTACACTGGTATGTTTGTGTGTGTGTGTATGTGTACTTTATGTTATAAGTGTAACCTTGTGTGAGAGCATGTTCCAAACCACTCAGGACATACTAAGCGCAACTCCACTGTTTTATCAATAATTTAGATATCTTGTAATACTCTGAAGCTTTAAATGCCCTCGTCTGCAGTCGTTGATATGTGCACATCATATGCATGTGTGTTTGTTTGCACGCGTGACACTGTATCTACTGTATGTATGCAAGTGTAAGTGTGTGTGTGTGTGTGTGTGTGTGTGTTTTGCCCTCAAACATGAATTTGCACTGCTGCTGGTGAGGGGAGGAGGGAGGGAGGGAGGGAGGGTATTTAAGCTGCATGGTCTGGCAAACCAAATAGACCATGAAAGGGAAAAATAACAAAATCTGACCCCCCCTCCCTCTCCCCTCCATTCCCCACTCCCCAATTCCCAGCGGATCACAGACAGCAGCTCTAGCCCACTCTTCACTCCATTGTGTTTCAAACCACTGGCTCCCTTTGCTTCCCTTTATCTTTTATTTCGTTTCATATATTTTTGGGGGGGATTCTAGCCTTGGTAATGTTTTCCTTCACTGCACTGCCTTTCTCTCTCTTCTCTTCTGCCCTCCTCTCTGCATCCTCCCTCCCTCCCTTCTTTCCTCTCTCCTTCTCTGTCCTCTCACCCCCCTCCATCTTGACTCTTGGTCTGTCAGAGGTGTGACAGGTGTGTCACGGCTCTCTCCGTCACTCTCTCAACTTGTTGACCTTTGTCTTAGAGATTACTCCGCTCACAGCTCTCTCCTTGCCGTCTAGGATTGACAGGATTGCCTGGCAACAAAAGTTCCGGCCGATGCGCTGCGATCATGCCACCCTGTCGGCTTCCAGTCAGCTGCCCCTATCTCAACCTACCACTGATTTGAGATTGGGCTGTGAGTGTGCGTGTGTGTGGGCAAGTTCATATTTACATGTGTGGATGTGTGTGGGTATGTGTGTACCCAGAAAAAAAAAACCTTTTAGACTTCTCTGTATTAATTGTCTATCCACGTAAGAGAAAGTGAAAGAGAGGCAGGGGAGGGGATGGAAGTGACAAAACTGAAGAGGGCCAAAAAGTGTAGAGATAGAGGCATTGTAAAGTAAAGAAAATAAGATGATAAAGCAAACTAGAAAGACCGGAGAAAGAGCGAGAAAAAGAGAGGAGACGAGTGTTAAAGAGAAGGAGGGGGTGTGTGTCAGGAAAGATGCCTATAGAACTCTCAACCATTGTTTCTCCCAGTGTGAGCGGTGTATAATCACTCAGCCTTACCACAGTAATGACACCATCTGGGCCCGCGGAAGACGGCAGCTCCTCTCCAGCTGAAAAATGGATCGCATAGATCCAGGGCGATTAGAGCATCAGCTGTACACGACCTAGCCTCAGAATGAATTCTAGCAGCTAATAACTACTGTAGGTATTGGTGGGGCGTCGCTACCCTCCACCAATTACAATAGTGGTAATGTTTATAAGCCAATGTCCTGAAGGCGTTATGTGTGCCAATTTCTGATTTTTGGGAATATGCAGTTGGTTTTAGGCGTGTAAACTGTGGGCGTGTGGCAGAAGAGTAAGAGTCACATTTGTGCTTAGTGTTTACATATGGTGTAGCTGTCAATATCTGAGGCGTGATTACTGCATACAGAAATTTCCCTTTAAACCTGCAGGCGAGACCTCTTAAGTCTGATTGGACATTGTTCACCCTAATCCATCCACCTTTTCATTTACCAACAGCAATCCCACTCTAAGCCCAGACACATTGTTACTAGAAAATGGCTCCTAGTCCTACAATCAAACATACTCAAATAAAGCTCTGTCGTGTTACTTCAGGCCTCCGAGGCTCGTGCATTCATTGTATCTGTACTGCAGCATCCATTTTAGTTTTTTGAAATGACTCCTCTCATTTATATTTTGTTTTCACATATTTTTTTTTTTGTGTGTGAAGATGGTGCTGAAAAAAAGAGGAAAATGAAAAACATGACAATGATGGTTCGCAATGACCTGTTGCCATGGCAACACTTCTCTATTGATCTAGCCAGCCCTCATCTCCTTTTACATTCGCCTTCACTCTCACTTCGCTCTCACTTTCCCCCCCTCTATCAGTCTCTCTTTAGTTACTCCCTCCATCCCGGGCCTCGCTTGCTTTCCATCTGTCTGTCGTGTTCTGTCATGGAGATTGATGCCTTGTGGGGCTATGCTAACCTTCACCTGGTTCTAGCATACATTCTGCTCTTCTGTTCCAATCTGTCAGATTAGATCCACCGCTACCTGCCTCATCCATAAACACATTTATTCAGAATTTAAATCCTAACCCCAGGCGATGATTCAGTAAATACTTTGAAGTGCAACTGCATAACGTGATTGCATTATTAAATGTTCCTATGCCCAAATATAGACAAACTGCAGGCTAGGAACAAAAATGTAGTTCATGCTCAATTCAGCTCATTTTAATTCATTCTGTAATCTATGCTGCATTTGCCCCCTGACACTCTGGTGATAACATGCCATGCGCATTTTTTTCCCCTTTTATTTGAAGAACAGCTCTTGCATCAACTCAACACTATTTCGCTTGGAGAACTATTAATGAGTTGTTTAAGGTTTGTAATACTGTTCACAACTGGTTTTGCCCTGCAAAGTCTTCCAAGTAAGCACCATGGCATTTATACAAGTCACACTTTAAGGTAAGGTAAGAATAACTTGACAGCATGTAACCTTTGCAATTAAAGATAATGTCGTTATTCTCAAATATGAGTTCTATTCTGTAGTATGACATGATACACCTGTATATTATTCTTTCATGTGAAATGCATTCAGAAGGTAATAATCTGATGCAGACAGAAATCAATTTATTTTGTAATTAAACCATGTACACACCAACTTTTCATTTGCAATCAGCCGAGCTAAGATCATGATGACGGGGGATTCACCCAAGACTGCTGAACATGTTCACTTATATTACTGCACATCTGAGAGCACACTGTTTTTTCAAGGCCAGTGTAATTGTGTTTTGTATTTCTTTTGCACAAATTAACCTTAAAATTCAAACCCATCTCTATGCCCCGAGGGCTTCTCCCTAACTTGAGAATTTATCAGTGTGTGTTTATTTAATTTTCTTATTCAAAAGGCTTCTTTTTTCTTCTTTCACTCTCAAATTAATTAATTATTTAACCAAACAATGAGAACAGAATTGCTTGTTCTGTATTGCGAGCAAAACGACGCACATATGCACACACATACTCAGGCACTTGAACATTTCACATACTTCTTTGTGAGTCGTCACAAACATACACAGTCATGCAGAACATGAAGCATTTACATTGCCACTCTATGCTGTTTCCTCATCGCTTTTCTTTCAGACAGGACCGTGACTAATGCTAGGAAAATGGCAGGGAATATTTTGAGCATGGAGGAGGCAATTTTTTATGGTCCACGGAAGAATACATTTTAAAATGGAAACTGCACAGGCAGCTCGCAGACCTCCTACACAGTAGCACAGTTGTAAGGCATGTGTGTATGTGTGTGCACATGTGTTGCGTGGGTGCATGGCTATGTGCTGCTCTAGGCCCCTAGTAGGTGGCTGATACATCATATTATGCCTGTTAATGGACAACAGGCATCATTGTGATTTAATGCAGCTGATCTTCTGCCTCAAATTGAGAGTACTATACTATAATGTAAGGGGATTTCTGGTTTCATACAACCTGGGTGATATTGGTAATAGTAACATTGTACTCACCAAATAATTTGCTGAGAGAACACGGTGACATGAAAAGATGTCGACGGGGCAAGAAAGTAGTCAAACGATCATACAGGTTTTAAACAAACTCCCAGATTAGACAAACTTATGTACAGGAGAAAGTAAAGGTGAACAGTAACGGACCAAATTTCTGGTTGAACTTTGACCTACCGTACTGTGCGCGCTGTAGGCACATTCACAAAAATAGATTCAATTCTTATGTCAGCCTTTATCAGGTTTATTGTATCACTCAATTTGCTGTTAAGAAGCTCTTGTTCAGAGAATATGCCTGACATTATCCTGTCTATAGTCTGCCTGCATCCCTTCTCCCCTACCTGGCTGTCTGCCTCTCTCTTCCCCTTCCTGCCCGTCTTCCTTTCTCACCTGCATGACTCCCTACTCCTCTAACAGCCTGTCTGCCTGTTTTCTCTCTCCCCTGCCTGCCTGCACTCCTGCCTTACTCTGTGGCTGCCTTCACAGTATGACAGCCCACTAATGAAAGCAAGATAAGCATGCCAAGCAAACTGTTCATTTCAAATTAGAAAAATCCCTCACACATAAAAAAATACAAGTTTCCCCCTCCTTATCATTGCTGTATTCCGCCCTCCTCTGCCTGTCCCTAGCTAGCCGGAGCAAATTTGATTGGGTCCGGATAGGGAGAGAATGGCAGCAGATAAAGCACCCGAAACTGTCGCCAAACGAGGCCTGATGCAGCTGAGGATAAGGGCCCGAAACGCAATTATGCTGGCAGAATTCTTATATTAAACCCCAAACACCAGTATAACACCACTGCCACATCCATCGCCATTCTTCCACCCCTCATCCCTCTATCCTTCCATCCCTGCCTTCCTGTGAATGATGAGTGTCTAATCTCTGTGGGTACAGATCTCTCTCTCAGGTCTTAACATGGCTGTAATCACACCCCTGGTCCCCCCCACCCACCCTCCCGCTTTCTTTCCCAACCCACCCCAGTCAGATGGACTGTGGCTGATAACAGCACCGCTGAAGAAACATTTTTTTCCCCCCCTCTGTGGAATAGGCCAGCGCTCCTGTCAGCTTGTAGATAGTTACAGCTGTTTTCCTCTTTCTTCCTTAATGCGTTTCACACTTACTCTGAGCATCTTTGAGGCTGTAATAGGGGAATACATGTCACAGTTAACAGCAGCACGCATGATTTTGAGTCCTTTCCTAGCCCACCAACAGTAAAGAATGTAGTGCCATATTTCATTTTCTTCTGTATAGATTATTTTTATATTCCCTTCTGCCTTATTCATTAGAAAAGGCTTAAGGAATACTATGGAAATACTGGACAGTTGTTCCCTCTGCCACTTAGTCACGACCCTTTCAAGAGGCAGTTACTAGGGCTGGAACATTTTCTGCTAATGACAGAGGGGCATTCCTCTTTCCCAAACCTCTCTGTCAAGGAAAATGGACTCTAATTATAATAATGGCGACTAGCCCTGACAGTCAATAGAAAGGCCTGCCATTATCCCAAACATGGCAGTATCAATGTCAGCCAACAAATCAGTTTTATTTTGTTTGTCTCGTATAATGTCAGGCAGCTTTTCAAAGGTTCTTGGAGAGCAAAGTCTATGAAGTAAAATCCCAATCCCAAATTGTTCATCAATAACACAGTAAAATAGAAAGAGGCTAATGCTGTTACCAAAATCAAACAAAGCAGGACTAGTATTCAGATGGCATTGATGACATTATTATGCAGGAAGAAGATGTCTTTAGTTGCAGGGATTGCATCACTGTGAATAGGGGTGATGATGGGGTGTTGAGGGGAGTGTCTTAGAGATATATAGGGGTTGTAGTTTGGAAGAGGCGTGGGGTGGTGGTGGGGGAGGGTGGGCTGGCCAACATGCAATATTCTGCTGTTTCCTGTCCTCCCGCTGTGAGGGCCACGGCTGCCAAAGCACTATTAGGGGGTCCGGGTCACCGCCTGCCGAGTGCTCCATTGTCAGCTGCCTGCTTAACAGACAGAGAGAGGAGAGAGAGGTCCAACCTCTATTGTGGCACCGTTGCAAAACAGCAGAGGAGACGAAAAAAACATCTGATGACTGTATAATTACACAGTGAATGCAGTCCCTCCCCCCACCAGCATTTTTCCTTTTTTTTCTATTCATTCCCTTTCTTCCCCCCTGTCTCTTTCTTTTTTTCCGGTAGAGTGTCTGCTAATTAAGCGCTTCCATTAGGCAGCCTGTAATTGGTTTGAAAAGTAATGACAAGCAAGTTTATTTACAAGGTAATTAGAATAAAGGCAGGCTTTGTGCTGATAATAATCATTTACAACTGCAGTAAAGGAGAGGGGGAAAAAATCCAGAATCACTATTATTTGACGGACAGGCAGTTCAGCACACTATATGTAGTTATTAATGTTTTATCCTATCTGTAAACACACTGCACTCTACACATGGGCATCCCCTTTTTTAATCTTGCAGCTGTTTTGTTCAGAGTGCAAATACAGGCATTTTTTTGATAAATGGATGAGATTGAGCTAAATCAAAGAAGACATGCTGGGCAGGTTTCTTCATCTCTTCCTTCCCTGCCTTCATGCCATCGTTATACTAAATGCACAGAACTGATCTCTCAGCTGAAAGCTGGAGACTCTGCTTAGTTGGTGTGATGGCTTGAAGGAAGAGTTAGACATTGTGTTATTACAATAATGTACAATTTTCCTCTCACAGCGGATTGGTAGGTGGTTGCAACAGAGATGGCAGGCTTAGAGAGGGAGGATTGACAGAGAAAGAGTGAGAGAGAGATACAAGCAGAGAGAGGAAGAGAGGGGGGTAATGCCCGTGCACTTGGACATCTCTGCCCTTCACTTTCCAGGCAACAGATGGAAACAGTGTATTAAGGCACCCAGGGGCAACCCTGGGCACCCTGGCATAGCCGAGGCATGGCCAGGTTCAGGGGGAGCAGGTGGGCATCTGTTCCATGCCCTTAATCGCTTGCCGCACCTGCCATCCCTGTGGTGAGCTTGGCTTTTTGTGTGTATGTGGGTGTGTGGATGTATTTATATCTGTGTACAGTATGGGTGTCTCTGTGTGTCACTTCTCTGCTGCCTTCAGTCAGGGGTAAGGGGGATTTACTCTCCGGTTGCAGGCTGTTTTCACAGGCACAGGCTTAGGAGCTGCAGTACTGGAGCTTAGTCACTGGTTACCACCTTTTGTTCACACTAATGCAACTAAGTCGAAAACATCTTGCACCCTAACCGGAGGACGATGTAAGACTTGTGGCTTTGTCAGGTGGGGTCAACAAAATCAGGCATTCAGCAAGACTTCTTATAGTTAACTGACATTTGTCAGTGAATGCAAGCAGACATAGATTTAAGTTAACATGTGCGATCATTCTCATGGAGATGGGCAAGTCAATGTTCTTTCAGATCTTACTTCACTTTTATACACAGAACAATGTTGTTGATGATGGTCCTGGAATAAAGGCCTCTGTGTGAATGGGTCCAGACTATGGATTAAATTAAATATAATGTAAACCTCTTTTTTTTTTGTACAATAGATAAGACATAACAAGTGAAACAGCCTAGGACGACATAATGCGGCCTTGTATCTCCTTGCTGTGTCTTCAGAGTTACATGACTCCAGATAGCTGTTGTGTTAAAGCAGCAGTGAAGATTTTGTTCTTCCTGTTGTCGGCTTGGATACGTTTCTGTGCCTAGCTTTTAAATATTGAGTCGGGCTCTATAGAAAACATAAACAGCCTTCAGTAAATACGATTGGCAGTCATGTTTCAAAGCCAGGCTAATTCCATTAAGCTATTGATCTCTCTCTGCCTCAGCTTTGGCCGTGTACTGGCTATGAATACCTGTTTACTTTGCCCTGGCCCTGGGCTCTAGCTCAGTTTCATGCTGCCCGTCTATCCGCCATTCTTGCAGCAGGAGACTAACTTTCGCAGACAACTCTCAACATGGTGCTAGTGCATAGTGGATAAACAAAGAGGAGCAGCTTGCACACTGCACAACAAAGCAGAGATGCTGACTGAGCTGGTTACTGCAAAAGAGGAAGCTGCAATTCTGATACAACTCGAAATATATGGTCTTTTTTTCTGAATGTGAATGATGTTGTTTATTGGCTATAGTCTCGAGTACTAAATCAAATGTTCATGTTTATAACCTTGTACTAATAGTGTCTTACAAGATTTCCCTTGTTGTCCATCTATCTTTGTCTTTTTCTGTAGTTTGTGACTCATTCCTTGTCATCGTTTTGTACACTATATTCATCTTCTGCCTTCTGGCTATATCTCAGTCCAAAATGATCTGTATGGAAAAAAAAGTATATTACTAGCTCTCCCTGGCTGAGCAGCACACTTTATTGCTGTCAAACCAAGCTTGAGATTTGGTGGGAATCGGGAGCAAAGAGGGGGTGAGGGAGGGAGATGAGAGGTGAGGGGAGAGAGAGAGGGAGAGATGATGGCTCAGGCTCGACTGGAGAGTTAGCTGTTGTTCCACTTGAGTTTTACTTTACTGAGCAAATCATTTGGTTGACTGGTGTGGTGTGCTTCTTCTCCCCCCCACCCCCACCCAACACAATCCTTCTTCTCATCTCCTGTCCCACTCTGCCCTCTGCAGCTCTCCTCCAGATTGGGGAGAAGGGTGTGGGGGGATTGTGTGAGTGGCTGTTTCCCCCCCATGTCCATGCTGGTCATGAGCAGGGGAATAAGCAATGATAACTCGCCACGACTCCCAGATCACTGAGCTGTGTTGGTACGGGCACATTTGTGGCTCCACTCAAGAAGCATCATCCAAATGAAGTTTGTATCTGTGTGTGGAAATTGTCCTACTTCACAGTCAGCGAGGAGCTTATAAAATTTTAAAGTTAGTCCTAGTTAGTTTTCGTCTGCTTTTTGGGCGCAGACCACACAGATATGTGTAAGCCCACACATACACACACACACACACACACACAGAAATATAAATGGCGCACTATAAGTCTACAGTAGAGTTTATTCTCTTTGCCCCTAGGTATGCTCTGTGAGCTACTTCACAGCACTGCCTGACATATTATGGACTGAGGAATGAAGTGCTACTTAGGAAAGCAAGACCACATCTCGATCTTATTTCTCCTCCACACACATAAGCGCAACTACACACGCAGACAAAAGACACACATACAAACACAGGAACACACGCACAGTGGCTGAGCTCTGAGGAGTAACGAAGCAAACAATGAGTTTCCCCAGTGCATTGTGGCTCGGCTGCCCTGCTTTAAATGTGAGCCGAGTCATCAGCACTTAAATGCTTGATTGATGGCACAGAAGTGAGGATGATTGTGGGATATGCCAGCTCCAAATGACAAGCAATTACTCATTTTGTGTAATGAAAACCTTAACACCAATCATTGAAGCTTTACACCGTGCTAACGCTTTATGTAATATTATAGGTTCCCTCCATCCACCCCTACTCCCACCCCCGCTGCCATCCCTCGGGTGTCGCAGCAGACGTTTACTAAATAACATAATTTGTAATGGCTGAAGTGATGGCACAACAGGCCTGCTAAGTGAGTGAGCAGAGGCAAGTGTTTTATGGCTGAGGGTTGTTTTTTTTTTTATTAAAGCAGATCTATGGCGGAGTCCTGGCAGGTCTACTTACAGCCGCCCGGCAGACATCACTGCCATTAGGTCTCCTGATTACCATTCTAAATGTTTGCGCCGCTTTAGCCTAACACTATCAACCGTCCAGCAAGGTGTTGCTATGGCAACCAAGGCTTAATTATGGTTTTTACATGTGTGTGTCTGTTTGTATGCCTACGTGCGTGTGTACGTGGCTGTCAGCTTTAGCCAGTATCATATCTGTGTGTGTGTGTGTGTGTGTGTGTGTGTGTGAGTACGAATGCGCACATGCACACGAGCGGGCGTGTTCGTCAACAGCTCTGTGGCGTGAGATAGTGAAAGTGCTGTCCTCCTTTCTCTCCTCTCCCTTTGCTCTGCCAAGACTACAATTACCCCTGCACTCCTCTCCTCCACAAAATCACTGTAATTATCTGCAGCCTGCATGGGCACACTGGCTGGCAACAGGTGCCATGTGAATGCTAATCACCTCCCTCTGGCCACATGCTATTCTTCTGCCTGGCCCCTGACAAACCAACTGTCACTGGCAGAAGGAAAGACACTCCAAAGCTGCACACTCCTTCAGAGCTGCATGCGTGTGGACAATAATTAGGCTGCCCAGAGATGTTAAGTTGTGGGATGTCAAGTGTAGTTAAAATGTAGAGCTTTTGTTGAGCATGTACAGTGGGGTGTGTGTGTGTGGGCATACGTGTGAGTTATGGCATGGCACCCTTTCCTCCTCATGGTAATGTGTGTACATGAGTCTGCATACACAGAAGCAGAAGTGCAGACACACACACACACACACACACACACACACACACACACACACACACACACACAGATTTGACATCAATCCATGGCATTAAATGAAGTGTGAAAAACAGGTCAGAGAGGACTTCCTGTCTTTATAAACAGCCTAAACGCTATCCAGATGTTCCATGCCTCTCCTGTCCCTACGAAATCTGCTCACGTCAGCGCTAAATGGCAAAATATAGCCTCTTTAAACTGATATACACTAACTGAGGCAGCAAGGACATCAGTACGTGCTACCTCGGCTGCTGAACTTTGACTATGGTCTGGAGTAAAAATGTCAGCTCCTCTACCTGTATTTATAGTGCATTTCACTGTCTTTGCCTGAGTGCCATCCCAATGAAAATGAGCAATATCTCTTTATTTCTATCTTGCCTGGCCGTCGGTGCCGGGGATCAGCTGTTCTTTTTATAGACCTCACCTGGCATGACAGGGATACACAGGAGGATACGCACCGGTCCACTCACTGTCATGTAAATATGCATTGAAGAAGGTGAGCGCAAGGTGGAGGAGAAGACGGAGAACAATCTGGAAAGCCCCAAGCACCAGTAGTACTAGCTTTTTAGAGTAGGCTTCCTCAAAACGGCAAGTACAGCATGTATGCAGAACATGCTGCAATTCAAGAGCACATAGACAAGACAGTAGAAGTACTCAGAGTCAGTGTGGTGTAGTCTGAAGTGTCAGGTGTCCCTTGTCTCCATGTGGTTAAGTGTGTCCCGGCTGTTTGAGCCATAGTGTCCCGAGTGGCTCGTGTCTTGCTCTGCGCGGGACATGAAACTGCTGCAAATGCATGTTAATGTCAGGCTGAGGCATATTGAATGTAAAACATTTTGCTGGCTTTTATTTTGAATGCAGTACAACAAGAGGAACAACACAACTGGCGGGGGCAGAGCAAATCAATAAATGAATAAATGATGATGGCTCTTACTTTTTAGGAACCCCCGAACAGTGAGTGACACACACACACACACACACACACACACACACACACACACACACACCGGTCCACCATAGTGATCCCTGGCCTCCTCTCTAATGGTCGTTAGGCACACTGGCTTGACCTTTCCATCTCTGCAAAGAAGCAGAAATATCCAGGACGGCTGGTTGTCGTCTCTCTTTTCGTTCCGCCCCCTCTTCCCTGTTAACTCACCCATTATTCTGGACACAATCCTTTTGACATGGGGGCCATGTTCAATGTTTAATGCTGTTTTTTTTATATTCCTGCCTCATTTCCTTATATAAAAATTTATGATGACATTCTCTACCTTCCATAAAATATTCATAAATGTCATTACTAATAACTTTCATAGATCATCTAAATTGATCCTTCTGTCTGCTTTTATCTGTGCTGCCCAGCATGGATCCATTAGTTTGGATTGAGAGACAAGCTCGTCTTGTATTTGGTCATGTATGGACAGAGGAGAGGTCTACTTGTGTGTGTGTATGCATGTGTTCGAGAATGTGTGTGTGTGGTCGGCATGAATGCTAATACAGGTGTATCAGTTGATCAGGGAGTTTTCATTGCCCAGGCATCAATCTCTTCAATTATTTTTGCAAAAGTGCATTTAAGCTCTGCTTTATGTATCAGACACTGATCACCTATATTTCCCTCACACAAGGCAAGGAGGGACTGTCTCGGTCCAGGTGGGGCTCCCATTCGTTTCGCCCTTTTAAAATCGGACTTGAATCCACTCTTTCTAAATGTGGCTCAGAATTATTCCTTGTTGGAATAATTTGTGAAATGAATCATTTGCATTCAAAGCTAATTCTCTATTAATGAATGTGTACCTTGTGTGGTAATAGCTATAGATCCAGGCGCGAATCCTCATCCTCTGGTCTACCCTGATCTTTAATATATAGTAGATTCATCTCTCTCAAATGTCCCATTAATCATTCACAGGCTAATTTCACTTACATGACATATGCATTACGCTACATGCAAAACATATATATGGCTCATTTTGCCAAGAGATAACAGAAGTCATGAGAAGTCATATTTTTTTCCTTTACCTATCATCTTCACTCCTCTTTCCTTTTTCCTTTCTTTATCATTTCTCACTTTCAATCACTCTGTCTTGCTCTCTTCCTCATCTTAATCTTTCTCATTGTCACTCTTCCTTTATTTTATGCTACTAAATTATTAGATTGCATTAATTTTTATTGTCATCATCATACTCTAATTTTGAAATCAAAGGCTGTGATTAGATACATCACAGCAGATTTTCTTTTCTCTTTTCCCTGATGTGTTCCACTGCTAATACATATCATAGATATGATATAGATATAGAATTACTGGTATATAACTCTTTAAAAGTCAACCTTTATAGACTGGCATTTTTGACTCAATATACTGAAATTATTTTATGTTGTCTGTATTTTATTTTTCAATTTTTGTTTTAATTGTTGTAATTGTATGTAATTTATGGTATTACATTAATATGTACACATGTCAAGCACTTAGTAAGTGTAGTTTTTAAATGTGCTTTAGAAAGTAAAGTTTCTTACTTACTTTCTTACTGATGCCATTTTCTAAAAAACAAACAAAATAAAATTATATTATATTATATTGGCATGAGAAAAGAGACAAAAGATGAAATTTTTCACCATGACCGTTCACCCCAGGGAGGACTTGAGTTAGCCTTATTGAAATGACAACAATTTGTTGTATTGTTCCCCTTGTCTGTTCCCCTGGATTTGCTGGTTGTCTGTTTTAATGATAGGTCTGAGCTTCAGAGTGTCCTTCTGTCTCCTGTCTGCCACCCTGACACAGAGATGAAAGATGAAATGGAGATTGTGACTGATGCAATTACGGCGCTGCTGATTGAAGGAGAGGCCAAATTATCACCGCCCTGATTGGGCTTTGTCTGGACTGAGAGCATGCCACGCTCTGATTAAAGTGTCGCAGAAATGTGTCTGTGTGCATGTGTGTGTGTGTGTGTGTGTGTGTGTGTGTCTTGGACAGTAGACAGGTTTTGGATGGTAGAAGGGAAAAAAGACACTTTGTCATCTTTGACCTTCCCACATGAAAGTCGTTCTTAACAAGAACAGAATCTGTGCACAATCTACTGAATCATATTTTATGGTATCAGAATATGTCACGCTCATCCCTTTTATTCCTCTTTTTAAGAAAGGTTTAGAATAATAATGCTTCTCTGTTAGAGGTCCTCCCTCACCCAGGTTCACCTATTTGGCCCTTCATTTCTTCATTCATTTTTTTTTTTAATCTCAGTTCATATTAGCTGCATGTTGAATTTCTGCTGCAACATCCACCTTGTACCACTGGAGGCCTCCTTTCTGTCTTTCTCCATCTATTTTCTTGTTTTGCAATATACCTCATGCTCTTTCCATATATTTCTCGCACTGTGTCTACGCATGTGTTTCTCATGGATCCTTTTCTGTCTTCCCCCAACCCCCTTTCCCTCTCCCTCTTTTTGGCCTCTCTCTCTCTGTCTCATCTCCTGCTCCACTCTTGCATCAGTCTTTTTCAAACAGCTTGTGTTCAGCTGAGCCCCAACTTCAAACATACATTTTAAAAGAACCGAAACTATCTCATGTTAGAAAAAAAAGCCCCTGAGTCTTATTTGCCCAGCACTGCCACACTCTCCTTTCCTCTCTCCTTCTCTCCATCCAGCTCTCCATCCGTCCCTCCCCATCCAAAATGTTGTTTGTTTATCATCATTGGAGCATTCTAGCTCCAGGTTGTTGCATCAGAATTAGCAGCCTGACTAGCGCCGACGTATATATGTGTGTGTGTGTGTGTGTGTGCGCACGTGTTCGCAGTGGTGCTGTTGGTTCATTTCTGATTTCACAGGGAGTTAGTTCATCCCTGTAGCTGATCCCAGGAGCCAGCTGTTGGCTGTAGACTATTGCAGCCTCACAGCATGGCAACATGGAGGTAAAGACCACCCCCGGCCCCTCCCTCCTTTTGCTTAGGACCAACTTGAAAGGCTTTACTCTCTCTCAGCAGGCGCCTGATCCCTCCCTCTATCCCTCCATCCATCCATCCTTTCCTCTATCTCTCCCTCCCTCTCCCTGCTCGCTCCTGTTGTAGACTGTAATACAAGGCCTTTAAATAATTACACACAGAGCTAAGGCTCAGTGAAATTTAACCCCTTCACCGTGCGTCGCTTTATGCCATCTTAAAGCAGGCTACTGATAAGCGAAGCTGTGATCATCTTGTATGTGTGTCTCTGTGCCTGTTTGCCTGGCTGTTTAAAACCAAGGCTGATGTAATCTGTGGGAAAAACTGCTTTCTAGTGACAGAGTATCTGGCTGGAGATCCCCAGGCTTTATCTGTAAAGGGAATCTGTCAGCTGGGAGAGCTCTGAGTGACAGGGTCTG